>JBBIGA010078925.1:0-11724 GCA_037576975.1 Alestes dentex | reverse complement strand
ATATATACACATACATAATATATATATACATAATATATATATATATATATATATATATATATGACTCATTTACTTTCTCCAGAATGGCAGGTTTGACATCAAAACCCTTTGAAAGACACTGTACATACTGATTTATGAAATTCAAAAATCAGAGGGATTCCCTTTTAACGTAATCCTCTTCAACTGAAAAACCACTTGCCACATCCACAGTTTCCTCCAAGTCGTATTTTATTACAATTATTTAGCGGCAGCAGCATTAAGGCACATTTAGAAAGTACAGTAAAAATCATAAACACACATTTAACAGTTTGTACTATCCATAAAACACTTTCAAGTATATATTAAGGGTTAAGTTGTGGAGCAAAGTCAAATGCATGGTCAGTCGATGCAAAACCCTGTAATTTCACAAAAGAAACCCTGCAGTATGCCCCAGCTTCTGTGATGGGACTTTTTGTATCTTTTCATTTTCCTACCACACAAAGCGCAGGGGTCCTTCTTTCAGCACCTTTCGTAACATCATTCACCTGTACAGCCTTAACAATGATGGACAGTTATTCTGAACAATGATCGGACCTATTCTTCGACACATCTCTCCTTCATTTATTTTATTACTTCTAGAAGCATTCGTACGCTGTCTACAGTTTGAAGGCCTTCATTAAAAAAATAAAGCATTATGAAACGTTTACAGTTATGCAACACAATGAATGTGCTGGAGAGCAGCAAATGCGGAGGGAACGTTTAGACATCAGTGGTGCGGATATGTAAGTCCAGGGGAAAGTCTGAGTCCTTGGCTGGCTGTGGCTGGGAGTGGTGCCTCTGGCGTACTTGTGACTCCAAGCTCTCGCCTGTGTGTGAGAGAGAGGGCAGGGAGGAGAAAGCGCTCTCTCTCTGGCCTTCGTCTTTCGAGTGCGTCTCATGCGTTGGGACGGGGGTCCAGGGTTGCCAGGACTGTGCTGTGGAGCAGGATTTTACAAGAATGTGTTTCCCCTGTCCCGAGAAAGCTGAACCGCTGACACGATTTAACTATCAGAGAGAGAAAGAAAGAGTGAGACAAGTTGACCTCCAGGATTACTGTTTGAAAGCAGCTTACTGAACTGTATTTTGGCCAAAAGTGATCACATAGTTTACCGAATTGTATTAGAACTCTTAAAAGGGACATATAATGCAAAACTCACTTTTTGCATCCTTTTGTATTTCCATTTGGGTCTCTACTGCTCCTACAAACACTCCAAGCGCGAAAAAAACCCACCCATTCGCTTTCTGTGAATCAATTGAAAGATTTTGGTGTCAGGAATCATATGCTTCTACGAGCCACTTGGATGGCTCCGTTACTGTGACGTCAGAATAGGGAAATCGGCATAGAACTACCTCTCACCTGTCGAGCCCCCACCCACTAGATTAGCTGAATATCTGCCATTTTTGTCTGCTGGTTTTACGAGCACGCATAAAACGCCGAGCGCTATGGCTACAGGCAAAGGCAAGTCACTCATGAAGTGTAGTGTTCATCTTGCTCTGGGTCCGACTCGGGGTCCAACATATATATAGGGCTGGATAGCACCTCTGTTTCACGTGCAGCGTTAGCATGGGATGGGTGGGGCGTGGCCAACAACAGCTTATTTGCATAAAAGTGACAGAGCCCTGAAACGGCTCATTTTGAAAGGGACTGAAACTGTCAAGAATGAAGCTGGTGAGATCTCTTTATGTGAGAGTGATTTTGTGCAAAGAACATGTTTTGTATAGCCCATAAACCTATTATAATTAAAGTGAGTTTTGCATTATATGTCTCCTTTAAAAATAAACTGTAACATTATAAAAAAATGATGCAGATTAATCAGTATCTTCAGATCTCCTTGGTGCTATCTATTGAGACATCTTTACCTTTGATGGTCCTCTAAAGTCTTGAATTTTGGATGCAATATCTCTAATCCAGCCGTTCATTTCTTCAGGTGTGTCTGTCTATGTATGGGACAAAAAACAAAAGACCATACAAGTGCACATTCTTAAAGTAAAGTGAGTTTTGGCAAAGTGGACTTTTTCAGCGTTTCAAAGAGTCGCAGGCCTCCGAGTCATGTTTTTTTTTTTGTGCATATGTGAACACATAAACCTAGAACTTCCTAAACAGACCCACAAATGAACTGAACTTGGACCACCTCTCAGAATGGTCTCAGTATGGTTTGTTTGTGCGTCGCTTTGTGGTCCACTTGATTCCAGTTAATAGTTTATAATAGCTTGATACTATTGGAGTAATTTCTAAGGCTTCGAACGTGGCTCAACAAATCATATCACACCTTGGGGTGCGACTTCTTAAGAAGTTAAGGTGTAAGCGACTAATGTCTGACAGCAGTTTGTCAGTGCTGAGGAGGACCAGATAGAGAAGTGAGTCATTTAAAAAGAACTGCTCCCTGTTACTAAGAATAATGTCTCAACCACAGTTAATTATATCAAACAATTATACACAAACGCCTGCCAAAAACAATAAATGCCTTACTTTTTAAACTTCCAATATTAATGGTATACTCCAAAAATGAATGAAATCTGTTAGAGACTAGTTATCATTATGCAAATTAATTTTGGATAAAGGTCCCTGTGCTTTCATTCTGATCATCATCAGTAATTTTGTGAAATTTAAATAAAATAAAATAGCACAATAACAAAGTGTTAGAAACTAAGGTATAACCTTTGTCCCACAGCTCAACTGACTTGCTGAATGGCATAAAAGCAGGTGTTGTTTACATCTTGCTTGATCAACGGTGCATTTAAGCATTGATCATTCAAAAACAAGTTATACTCAAAATACATACAGGTGCAGATCACTCATGCTTACTCACGCACACACACACGTACATGTACACGCACACACACACGCACACACACACACACACACACACACACACACACATGCGCGCGCACACACCAGTCCATTCTTAATTTAAAACTTCCTTCAGTACCTGAATGTAGAACGTTCTTGTACTTGTGATGATCTCAAAAAGGTTATCACGCGAAAGCAGTTCCCTAAAAAAATGTGTAATAAAAATGCAATACTCTTTGATGAAATCTTAGTTTTACTTACTAAAACACTACGTATTAAAATACAATCTTAGTGCTAATTCCAGGGAAAATGATCATTCAGAATATTGTCACTGCCACCACATAATCTTATATCTCTAAAATGGCATTTTTACAGGAGAAGAAAAACATCCATGACTTATAACGGACTTCAAAGTTAAACAATGAACACAGTGTAAAGGTCTGTGGTGGTACGTCTTCAGTATTTAGTTGGGGAACACAGTTAAAGTTAAGTCTTGTTTTTTATTTCATGTTAAAATAGGTCAATGCAGTGCAAGTTAAAACTCGTTTAAGATAATAATTGGCCCATAAGGACCATGTTGTACTTTTAAGGGTACGTTGAAGTGTTTTTCAGCATACCAGGAAATGCTCGCTGACTATGAAACTAGAGGAAAGTTAAGGGGTCAAAAGCATCCAGTGACAAGCTCAAACATGACTTGATCTGCATCACGTTCAGACTAAACTCAGCTTACCCTGATTTCACGAGGCACTCATGAACTTTATATATGTCCTTCAGTCGAATACTGCGTAAGGGGTCCTTATCCTGAAATCAGAATATTGCTGTGGTTAGTGTGTCCATTTCATCTCAGCACAGGTTCCTTTAAGTGCAGAAGACCTTTACTGTATCTCACCGTTTCATTTTTATAGTAGCTCACAGCCTGGTCGTCTAAAATGAAAAACCTCCTCTTCCAGCTTTTTCTCTGAAAGGGTAAATGAAAATCATGAACAAAAGTAGCACCTTCAGGTGAATTACCTCATTTCAGTACGGAAGAATGAACAAAGTCATGGTGTACCACATTGCCCTGTTTGACACAGTAGCCCGCTCTCACAACGTTGGGGCGTAAACTCTGGCATCTTCTCAAAGTTACATGCGAGCTGGGGTCGTTAGTAAAGACATCGTCTGCTTCGTTCTAGAACACAAATCAGGATCAGAAAACTTTATTGATCTTAGAGAAAATTGCTTATGGTATGAGTGCACAGACACACAGAGACACTCAATATGAAATACTGTACTCTATACACTATACTCTATACACAAATGCTGGGTATAAACTCTACAGATCAGTGAATTTCTAATGACACAGATGGTAGTTATGCACGTAGTAGAGATCAGTAGCATATAAGTAGTAGTGACATTCACGTGGTAAGACTACTGCACATAATAAGTTTTTGCACATAACGATGTGATTTAGCACCCATTTAAAATAAACCTCACGATACTGCACATGGTAAGACTATTGCACATAAAAAGATATTGTACATAATGATAAATACAGTAAGGCACAGGCTTCTATGATTTGCATTTTTGTTTTGCGTCACACGAACGTCTTATGAAGTGTAATAAAACACCAAATGAATGAAGAACCTGTTGGACTGGTGTGTGGACAACCACGCCTCCCACGATTTCTGTCTTGTAAGCCTGTCGAGACGTTGACTGAGCCTGGCTTGTCACAGTGGTAGTGGCATCTGTACTCTGAGTAACGGGTGGTATTTTGGGAACCTGAACATGGCAAAGAAAAAGAACAAATGAATGTCACGCTTTTTTTTAGGCCTGCCATCGTCATGAAATTTTATCTCACAATCAATTGTCATGTAAATATTTGCAATTAACAGTTGAATTTTCTTTTTTTTGGTTCATTTTAAGCAACAATTAAAGCAAAGTCCTACAGCAGCAAAAAAAGTAGATTATTAGCAGCCCACCTCTCTAGATACTTAGTAGCTAATGCTTCCTTGTCGTAGTATGAAAGGATATACTGTAATAATGTGTGCATGCCTACACACCAAATATGTCTACTGATGCACAGAAAGTACTGTAGAATTTTTTTATTGTGTCTTAATAAAACATGTTTTGCTCTCTTTACTTACATGTACATTGTTTTCACTCAATAAAAAACCCGCACGATTTACATTATGTTTGCATGTAATGTAAATTATGTTCATGTTAGTACGTAAACATTTAATTTACAAAGTTAGAGAAAAAACATTGGATGAATCTTAATAACTGATCATACGATTAAGAAATACTTGTGACAGGAATATTTGCACTTTGTTAAAGGTGTGCATGCGGTAGAAACATAGGGTGGTCACTGTTTTATCAGTAATTAGATAACCTATTGATTATTCTGATGACTAAACAGGGAATCAGTTTTTTTTTTAAAGGCCAAGCTGAAAAAATAAACAACAGTAACCCACATGAGTGTTTATATGTGTATATAAATAGGGTTGTCAATAATGCTCTTTTCATTATTGTAAGATGAGCATTTAAAACATGGACTGTCATCATATGAACTGATTACTCATTACTCACTAGGTAGTTTTTAATCCTTTTTTTTAAAGTATTCTCCATCCCCAGAGACAATTATGCAAATCATATCTTTAAACACTTGTTTGGGGGGAGGATGTGTTAGGGGTGTGAGCATGCTTTTTAAAAAGCACTCCCCAAGGACCAGTGTGGTGATAAAGAGCACCAAGCAGCACTTGTGCACAATGGCAGTGGCCAGGAGACAAAAAACGTGAGAGCACACACACACACACACACACTGGCACACCAACTCTCTCTAAAAATATGACCGATATTCAAATCAGTACTGACTACACTTCTAAACAAAGTTTCCATCCTTCCTCCCACCTGTCTGGAGAGTGACGCACCAAAGGGCATCATACAGGCGGCATCTGTTTGGGTGTAAATGAATGGACCTTGCCATCAGTGAGAAGTGTGTACAGTTGACATACTGTAATTTTGGTGGCCTTGTTCAGAGCGATCACCCACTCCTTCAAGTCCACGGCATCATTGGCTTGGAGGAAGTACCGTCGTGACAAAGCATTTATCACTGCACATAAAGATGTTATGACAGTCAGAGCAGTTTAAGACAACCTGTTTAATACATTTGAGACAACCTGTTCTGTAACTACTATAAATTATTCACTATCTATTACACAATGAATGATTGTTATGTAGTTATTAGAGTCAGAAACTGGAGTGGCCGAGGGGTTAAATAACACACAGGACTCACAACTAACACTCACCAAAGCAGAATTCAGTCTTGGGCTTTTGCTTGATTGAAACTTCACTAACCTGTGTGTGTAGAGAGAGAGAGAAAGAAAGAAAGAAAGAAAGAAAGAAAGAAAGAAAGAGAGAGAGAGAGAGAAACATAGAAAGAAAGTAAAAAGGAAAAAGGAAAGAAAAAGAAAGACAGGGAGAGAAAGGAAGAAAAAAAATAAAGACAGAGGGAAAGAAAGTAATGAATGAAAGAAAAAAGAAAGAAAGAAAGATCAAGAGAGAAAGAAAAAGCAATAGACAGAGAGACAGACAATTAAAAATTGAATGAAAAAGAAGATACAAAAAAGAAAAACGAACAGAGAGAGAGCAAGAGTGAAAGAAAGAATGAAAGATTTGAAAGCCCCTATTTCATGTAAGGGGGTCACTCCAAATGATCTCAGTCCAATTATTAGTATGACTGCAGCATTAAAAGAAACTAGCGAAAGTGGGGCTACTCTATAAACACAAATTAATATGATTTTCTTTACATTTATGCAGCCTCTTGGGACCATCATTTGTCGGCAAGTGTAGGAGTGTGTATAACACTCAGTGCAAAACCTAAAAAAGCCAATTATTGGTCCAATAACTATGATTTTTTAGACAATATAAAACATGTGTCATTTTCAAATCCTGTAAAAAAATAAAACAACAAAAATGGAAACAGTGTCCACTGGACATGGAGGTTTTGTCCTGATAGTGAAGCTATCCTGTCACGAGCATTTTACTGGATCTCCATATACTTGTAATGTATTCAGTTCACATTGCGTGTCAGTAATCCTGGGCTATAAAGCACCTGCTAACGACGTGTTATAAAAAAAAACCTCTTACCTTTGAAATGTAACTCAGTCGCAAACTTCCAACAGAGTTTGCTCCATCTGGTAAATTCTGTTCTCAAAGAGAATGCAAAGTTATGCAAAACCTACTAACACTTCTTTGGAAACAGGATCAGTTACATTAGCACGTTAAAAAGTTCTGCTTTTTGTGAAACAGGTCAGTTAAAAACGCACCTCTTTTTTGTGCTAGTTACTGTTAGAATTACCTGTGGATTGTCCATGTACCAGAGGAGAGAGTTGTGTAAGGTGTCCAAGATGAAGTAACGTCTGTGAAACTTAGAACTGTTCTCATTTTCCTCGATGTCCAAGAATCCACAGATGCGATTCTGTCTGTCCAGATAAGGCATGACCTAGATCTAACAAAAGTAGGAGACAGTTCGTTACTCACACACCAAGCAGAATCCAGCCTAGAAAGAAAGAAAGAAAGAAAGTGTATATAAAGGGAAAGAATAAAGAAAGAATGAATGATTGAAAGAAGGAAAGGATACATAAAAAAGAGACAGAATGAATGATTGAAAGATTGAAAGAAGGAATGAAAGAAGATAGGAAAGCAAAAAAAAGAATAAAGGAAAGAGACTAAATGAAAGGGAAGAAAAGAAGGAAAGAAAGACTAAATGAAAGGGAAGAAAAGAAGGAAAGAAAGGAATAAAAAAAAGAAAAAAGCAAGAAGGAAAGCAAGAAATCAAGCAAGCAAGAAAGAAACAAAGAATTAGTAGATGAAATTAAGAGAGAACGGACTGTCAGTTGAACGAAAGAAAAACAGAAAGAAAGAATGAACGATTGAAAGAAAAAGGGAAAACGACGGGGTAGAAAGAATAAAAGAAAGACAGAAGGACAGAAGGAAAGATTTTAAACACCCCGTGTCAGTAAGACTGCTGGTCGACACTGTATATTAAGTACGTTAAAGGTTGTGACCTCTGTAACAGGGTCACTCCACATGATCTCAGTCCATTATTAGACTGGAGCATCGAAATGTAGGACCGAATGAAAACAAGGCTGTAAACAAACTAACAGGATTTTCTTTCAAAATATGCAGCCTTTTGGTACAACAGTGTATGTTATCACAAAAAACAAAACCGTCCTACTCAAAAATCTTCTAAAACAAAACTGTGCACACACCCAGTGCACTCACACACGCACCCACACATTCACTCACACACACACCCACACACTCACACACCACAACCATTCAGCAGCTTCCACTCACCTGCAGCAGGCCTCACTAACAAGCCTTCTGTTCATTTAAAACTCGACTTCCAAACTGACCACAACGTGCATGTTTGTACAGCAAATATGAAACACCAGCGACTGAAAGCTGCTGTCAGAGCCAGAGGAACTCAACACACAGAAAGTCCCTAATATCCAGAACCTGCCTTTATCTGCTTATATAGGGCCATGCAAAACAGCTTCAGCCACACTGCTCTGTCTTTCTTCCTCTCTCTCTCTTCATCTCTCTATGTGTTTGTGTGTGTGTGACAGTGTGTCTTCACGTCTATGACTCTAATCTACTCAGAGAGGGTGTGAAACTCGAGCATCGAGCTGCCTGCACTGACACACACACACACACACACACAAAACACAAGAAGGTGGATAGGATTTACGTCAGAAGCCAGGATGGTGAATATGGGGGGAAAAGTGTTTTCAGCATGGGAGGAAGTTTCTCCTGAACTATTGGAGTCCACCCAGAGAGAGAGAGAGAGAGAGAGAGACACACACACACACACACAGACAGACGCGCGCGCGCGCACATCTGCCACACCTAGTCTGCGCCTCTTTACGCCCGAACCCCCACCGAGCGCTAAAAGTTTCTCTCACCCTCGGTGTGCCAGCTGTGTCGGGGTCTTCGGTCCTCGCTCTGATCCTCGGGGTCCGCAGACAACGCTCAGCGGTGTGGGCAGGAGTGCGGACAGAGTTTGCGCTAGCGCATGATAGCGCAGGGATGCGTGCCTTGTTCCGGGTCTCTGCGCAGTTAAAACCAAAACCGCGCATCCGGTCGTGTGCACTTTTTTTGCCTGCAGAAAGAGGAACGTTAGTAGGAGCATGTGAGAAGACACGACTGACCACACTCGGACGAGAATAGCACTACTTTTTCTTTTCCTTTTTTTTCCCCTTCCACACACTCCTGACTTTTAAGAGTGCGTTGAAGCCTGTTTCTGGATATTGTTTTTTTTTATTTTATCTTCATCCTTTTTGCAGCTGCATTAAAGTTTTCATTTCTCTAATATCATTAATATCTATGCGGTGAAGCTCGTTATATTCATGTGTGAAGACAAACTTTTGACGTTTCACTCGAGAAAGGAAGAGCTTCTCAGGCTCTACACGTAAATGACACACACACACAAGGAAGGTCCTCTTAAACATCCGCCTCTAGCTGAGAGCTAAACTCTGAGCTACTTTGAGCTACTTCCTCTCCCCCAGGGGAGAGTTGGCAGCCGGGGGGCGCTGTTTTATTCACTGTAGAAAAGTGTAAAGTAACGTAAGTGTAAAGTGTCCATGTGTGAACACCACAGCACAGTGCAGCACACAGAGTGAAAGTCTTCTTTGCGTTTAACCCATTCACCCAAGTGAAGCAGTAGTCAGCCAGGAACACACGCGGGAAGCAGTGCGAGGGGACGGTACCTTGCTCAAAGGTAATTCAGTGGTGCCACTAGCAGTCCCTGGATTCAAACCCACGACCTTCTGAACACTGGGGCAACTCCCTAACCACCAGGCCACCAACTGCCCCTAGGTTAAGATTGTAAATAAGAGATGGACACTCTCAGAACCACCTGAGACAATTTCTCAGCCGGACCACAGAAACTTCCACATACAATATAACCTGTTTTTCAGGGTGTGGGCTAGGACTCTTACTTCCAGTGAAGAGCTCAATATTAATGCTTCATACCAAGACATTTTGAACAACATCATGCTTCCAACTTTGTGGACACAGTTTGGAGAAGAACCTTTTCGATTCCAGCATGACTGTGTCCCAGTGCACCAAGCAAGACATGGTCGAATGAGTTCAGTGTGGAAGAACATAACTGGCCCGCACAGAGCCCTGACCTCAACCCCATCCACCTTTGGGATGAACTGGAACGGAGATTGTGAGCCAGGCCTTGTCATCCAACATCAGTGTCTGACCTCATGAATGCTCTACAGTATGAATGGGCATCAATACCCCCAGGAAGGGTGGAAGCTGTTATAGCTGCTAAGGGGGGACCAACTCCATATTAAAGTCTATATATTTGAATCCCAATATTTTTGTCCAAATAGTGTATGTTTAGACTTTGATTGCTACTGAAATCTATTCTTTTGGAGAACAGAATAAAAAAAAAAGAAGAAACAATGCACATTTTTAAATAGAGGAAATTATTTCATACTTAGAGCAGGATATACATTTAATGAGTCCTTGTTTTGTTTTGATAACAGCTTAGAAAGTAATTGTATCCTTAAATATAAATTAAGACTGTATTGACTTTTGCAGACAATTTTCCAGTGCACACACTCACTCACACACATTGTTTCATTACAGTCGAACCAGTCAAAGGGTCAGTTCTAGAAGTAGATGCGAGGAAAGCAGACAAATGTGCAAATGTAAGGATCTGAGAAACCCCTTCATGTGACCAGGATCTGAATTGTATCCTGACAAAATTGTAATCACATGCACATCATAGTCAAATGCATCTCCGGTCAATGAGACTATGTGGTGAGCAACATGCAAATCAGTTCAATTGCCTGTGCTGCTCCCCTTTTTTGTGTTCCATTCAAAAGAAAAACATAATTTTGCACCACACAGTTACAAGAAGAGGCTGTGTGAAGAGAATAATTACGCTTCTGGGTCATCGTCATCATGAACCAAGCATGTTAAAACATGATGTGTTGTAGTGAGATGTTAAACAATGAGATGCTTGATCTGAGTTAGGGAGGAGCCTCAGACCAGCTCCTGAAGTGATGACATTTTTATCTTTTCTAAAAGCGTTTTGTGTGCGTGTACATCTACGATTTTTATGTGGCTTGGCCTTATCCAGATATAATCCTGATACTCAAGACACATAAACTGACCATGTGTATCACAAGGGCCAAATTGTGATGGCTTGGCGACTGGGTCAGAGCATCTCCAAAACAGCAGGTCTTGTGTTGTGTTTCCAGTTTGTTGTGGTTAGGACTGGCAGAAAGTGGTCAAAGGAAAGGCAGCAGGTGACCGGGTGCCCAGGGCTCACGGGTGAAAGTAAGCCCAGTGGAGGCAGTGTGATGCTCTGGGCAATGCTCTGCTGGAAAACCTTGGGAGGATGTTGCTTTGATACATGCCACCTAATGGCAGTGTCCTCTTTCAGCAGTATAACGTTCCCTGTCAGACCTCAATAAATATTTAGGAATGGTTTGAGGAACATGACAGAGGTCAAGATGTTGAATTGGGCTCCAGATTTCCCTGATCTCAGTCTGACTGAGCATCTGTTGGACGTGGTGAACAAGCTAGTGTGATCCACAGGGCCACACTGTACAACTTACAGGACTTAGAGGATCTGCTGCCTTTGTCTTCAGGTGAGAAACTATAGTTCACCTTGTATTCATCTCTGTGATATACAGTAATCCCCCAACAATCGTGGGCCTTACGTTCCAAGAGCACCCGGGAATAGTGAAAAAAACGTGAATATGTGAATATGTATAAAAAATTTTTAAAAAAAAATTATATATATATATATATATATATAATTTTTTTTTTTTCACTATGATGAAAAAATGACACCTCTTAATTTGTGAAGCTGTTTTTACAAACGGCGCCCCATAATATTTAGGGTTTACACT
>JBBIGA010078905.1:0-11725 GCA_037576975.1 Alestes dentex | reverse complement strand
ACTCTCCTCAGTCCTCTCAGTGTCCCACTTCTTCTTAGCTAACTTCTTTCTCTGTATATGCTCCTGTACTTTTTCGTATCTTAACTGTACTGACAGCATGCAAAGGGCATCTGAATGCATGTCACAGTTTGACTGTTAGGTCAGGTAACTTCAGAAGACCATCCATGGCATGCGGCACTCTTTGATTTTACTTGGTCTTCTGGCAATTGTTGTTAAGCTCCTGTTGCAGTCTGAATCTTCTCCACAAAGACCACAAGATAAAGTAAACCGTAAAATTAGCATATTCCCACCACTATGCTGTTGGTTTGATACACTATGGTATCAATCTCTCTCCTGTTTCTTCATCTCTGTGTCAACTACAGTGAAATGTTTGTATATCTTTTACCTCCCTGTGAAGTAGTGTTGAGACTGTTACTTGTCCTCTGAGATGGCCTACCGACTCTCTTGTGTCACTCTGCGATTGGGTTTATCCTCAGCGCTACATTGGGGGAACTGTTGGCCAATCATCCTGACAAGTTAATGTTCTTTTTCTCAGTCAGCAAAGCTTTGTGTTCATCTTTTGAAAATGTGGTCTCTTTTTGTCAGCCTCACCATGGTTTGTATACCAATTATTCAGTTATGCCAGCATTTTAGATTGTCAGGCACTGCCCGTTTAAAAACTCTCAGTTCTATGCTGAGAAAGCCCCTCTTTGCTTGGAAGAACTATTTAACTTTCATTTAATTCTAATATCACATTTCCCATTGTCACACTGGCACATAATATGAAATGTCCTGCTGAAAACCTGAAGCAAAGCATATTTATAATAGGTGAACTATATGTGATATATAACAAGAAGACATAAAATAGCTTGTAGCTTGTGCATTATTTGTGGTTTTGCCTTTGTGGATTGCAGGGAGAATAGCTTAAAAAAAACTTACACACAATACATGTCCAAAATTCCTACTCAACCATCATTTCTTCAGATTTCAGCAGTTTCTGCTGTTCTGGAAAGGCTTTGCATGCCCTGTTGTTCTACATCTCAAATGCCACTCCAGGTCATCTCAAAGGTATTTTATGGTGCTTCTTCACTCCAAAGAATGCAGTTGCACTGCTCTTCAGCCCAGTGCTGGGGAGGTTTTAATCCCTCTACCTGACATTTGAAATTGTGCAAGTGGACCTTCAGCTCATGTGCTTCTGCTACAGAGCACTTCATTCTATTGCTAACACTTTTCCATGAAGATTTAACAACCTTTGAGTGCACAACAGAACACAGCAATTAGTGCACCTTAAAGCAGCTGAGTCACTCATTAGAAGTGGTGTCTCTATATATTTGGACACATAGTACATACGAATGTAAGCGGTGGTGTTAAACACATATGGAACTGGAATGAACTAATACTACATTTGAGATACACGAGTAGATGCCATTACAGATTGCCTTCAGTGAAACCAGCCTGTAAGCCACTAAAGGTGGCTCAAATGCAGCATCAAGTTGTGGCTGCAAGCATGGTTCTATCACTCTTTGAGCTGAGCTGTCTGGACCTCTTGAGCAGCTTTAATGACTACACATTAAAAGCATCCTGGACAACATGGCGACTTCAGCTCATAAGTGCCTGTATCTCTTCCTATCAGAGCCATGTCATGGAAATATGGGTTTGGCCCTTGGCCCTATTCTTATTCTCATTCTCATGTCAGCAATATGTTTGCTCACAGCACTCAACCCAAGAGAAAGTGGCCTTGCTCTGATACAAGCTTCCAATTTTCTGTCTGCATAGCGTACAGCTTAACAAAAGCAATATAACCAAAAGTCAATTTTGTCTGTGTAGTTAATCAACAAACAATGCCTTTTTCTTGTCAGCAAAGGCACTGTGGAGTTTACCTGCACTACTTCCATTATGATGTGTTTGCCGTGGATGCAATCAGTTAAAACAATAGTGGTGATGGCTTCAAGTGGGATGACACCTGTCATTAGAGTTTGTTATAATGTTGAGTGAATGTTGCACAGTGAACAAAACCTTGCATCTGCAAAGGTTCACAGAAGAAGGAAAAACAATCTTGATTTTAAATGTTAATGAGAAATATTTTAGACAATGTCTGTTGGGTTCTTCGTGAATTTTTGGCATAATATAATGGAGATACAAGTTTTGTTCCAACAGTGACAATAATCAGTGGGTGATTATCTTGACAATATCCAGTCAGGTTTATTTCAAGTTAGAATGACCATAGAAATTTTAACTGGCTTTTAGTAGGTACAAATAGCATTCTTGCTTGTTTTCTGGTTCTGTGCTTAGTCGCTCTCACACATACCTAAGAAGAGCTATGCATGCTTAATACTAGCTGAGATTCCTTGGGAGAAAATAAAAGTATGAAGCTGGTGTAGAGATTACTAACATTGTGCACAAAATGCTCCCACCCCTACATTGGCTCTTAGAGGGTTCTACTGTGTTTGTTTTAAAAAATGATTAGGGGAAAATGGATACAATGAGATTGCATGCATGTATTGTTTTTTTTCTTTTCTTATCCTTTGATTAAACACTCTTCTTACTCTGTAGCTTTCCCTTTCTGTTGTATGCCCCTTCTCACATCCTTACACTTTTCCACCCTTTCCCTCTTTCCCTCTTCCCTCACTCTTTCTTCACCACATCAACACAACCCTCCAGCAATTTGGCAATGATTGCCACTTTGGCAGTGTCTCCTGAGTGCTGATGTAATGGCTGGGAACTAGCTAAGGTGAATGCTTATTACTTACTGAGCTCCTGCTTACTGGGAGGAGCCCAGCATTCATTCATTTGTACCAGAGGAGAACAGGCCCAGCATTCATTCATTTGTGCCAGAGGAGAACAGACAAGGAAAAACTTGGGAAGAACAAGGACTCAAAAGGGTAACTGAACCCATCCTCCTATAGTCAATCCAGAGAAAGAAAAAGAGATGTCCCTCTGGAGATAGAAAGCCTTTGTGAACAGACTTAATCACTGTTAAACTGCAGTCTATGGCTAACAACGTAGGTATAGTTATGAGTAGTGGTAGTTTTGTAGTCTGTGTGAGGAGTAGTTTGAAAGTCTCTAGTCCTCAGCAATAGGAACAATAAGAGCTTTAAACAGCTGTCCCCTTTGGATAGGTTAGTGGGAGGACATGCAGGCAGTCCAAAGCAGCCGTACCAGTACACTTGGGGAAAGGGACCACAGCGATTGCAGATCCAGGATGAAGTGGTGACCTAGAGCCCCAATGGTAGTCGGCCAGGCTAGACAGATGGGCAGCGGGGCCCCTCTGAGAAGGCCAACGAAAGGGGTGGGAGGTAGATAGAAAACAGAGTAATTCTGTTTAAATGTACAGGTTACAAATTATAACTGTGAAGATTGACACAAGAGCACTCTGAGACACTGGTAACCCCCCACTCCACCATCAACAAACTTGAGAGAACATGAGGAGTGATGGGATGACAGCACCGGCATGCCTGTAATCAGAATCAGAAAACTTTATTGATCCCAGAGGAAATATCTTATGTAATGACTGCAAAGGCACACAGAGACAATAACAATATAAAAAAAAGTCTAAATAAAAATCTGTAGAAAAATCTCAGAATGAAAATATGCTATGCTATATACACACATGCTGGGTATAAATACTATAGATAAGTAACACAGTTAAGTAAAGTCTACTGACACAGTTGATAGTTAGGAGTACATTATTGCACTTAGTAGAGATCAGTAGTATATAAGTAACATTGACATAAGTAGAGATATTGCACACAAGACTTTTGCACATAATAAAGTCCTTCAGCACCCATTTAAAGCATCACATAATACTGTACATGGTAAGACAACTGCACATAAGATATTGCACATAATGATAATGTTTTAACACGCGATAAGAACATTGTACAATATTTCACATAGTAGACGGTTGCACATCATAGCAGAATAATACACATAGTCATACACATAATGATAGTTATTTAAACTGGTAAGAAATTACACAACAAGAAGCAACAATCTATTGCACAGATTTCTGTGTGGATGTGTGACTGAGAGAGCAGAACATCCGCAACACGGTGTTGCAAACTCTGAAAGATTGGAGTCTACTTAGGAAGTACAGCCTACTTTGACCCCTCTTGTATGTGACCAGAGAATTCTTAGACCAGTTCAGCTTGTCCACCCAGGTATGTGCACACCCAGGGAGTAACAGGAGATTGTGATCTTCTCAAGTCCACCACCAGTTCTTTGGTCTTGCTGCAGCTGTTTCAGCTCACATCGGTCCACAAAACTGTCCATAGCCATCCTGTGTTCCAAGTCATCCCCACTCCTGATACATCTGACTCTTGCTGAGTCATCTGAGAATTTCTGCAGATAGCAGCCCTGTGTGCTGTACTGGAAGTCAGATGTGTACACCGTGAAGAGGAACAGTGAGACAACTGTTCCCTGAGGAGCTCCAGTGCTACAAAATACTCCGCCAGACTTACATCCCTGTATCCACATGTACCTGTCTGATGGGGTACTGGGCTGCGCCTTCTTTGGTACAGTCACCAGACACGGTTATTTCCACAGCAGCGATAGTTTCTTGGTACTGAGGCTCAAGTTGAAGATCCTCAGCAGGCCTGTTGTTGAAACTGTTAAAAAAAAAAACGGTCAAACTCATTGGCCCCCTCCTATCATCATCAGTCTCATGGATTCTGATCTTAAAGCCAGTGATGTTCTTCATGGCCCTCCAGGCATACCTGCTGTTATTCTGTTGTAGCCCTTGTTCCAGCTTTCTCCTATAGCTGTTCTTTCCCTCCTTAAACTTTACATACAAGGGGGGTGCTAGTGAGATGAGCGCAGTGTAGACGTATTTTTAGAGATCCTCACAGCATGCAAAATCTTACTTAATTGATTATTTAATACCGCATATTTAATACCGCTTTTTTGAACATATGACTTGCTATTTTTGTCGCTCTTCATTTTTTTTTTCATGCCACCATTAAGTGGAATGTGAGAATGTCTTGTTAAACTGCACGCGGTGGAAAGGGAGTTGGCCGTCCGCTAGCCGACACCATAGCTAATGCTAGCCAAGACCAAGCTAGCAAGAAATCACCGGACAGGCCACCATTTGAAGAAGACGAGCTTCCACACGCTTGGCATAAATTGTCAAACAAGCTTTTGCAGTCCTTCAGTGAGTGGTTCGATAAGTTTGAGCAGAGTTTTCAGAACATTTTGTCTGCCCAGCGGGAGCTCACGGAGAGGCTGTCTACCGCTGGGGACCAGGGTGCAAATCATGGACAACGTATAAATGCGGTGGAAACTTTAGTCGCAGATCTGCGTCAAGAGAATAAACAGTTACGGGCCAAGTTGTCGAGATCCAGGGGAGATCCAGGCACAACAATATAAGAATTGTCGATGTCCCAGAAGATGAGGAGAAAGGGAGGCCGACAGTATGTTTCTAACTCGATTCCTAAGTTGCTGGGGAATGACAACTTCACTAAACTGGTTGTAATTGACCGAGCACACCGCATACAACAACCCAAACCACCATAACAAAACTGTATTTGGCAACAGTTTTGTTATTGTTCTCTTTTGTTTTAGGCTGGCTGTCAGACTGAATGTTAAGTTTTTGTCTCACTGTAATTTCAAAAAGTACCACACATGAATAATGCTCTTGATTCCATATCTTTGGTGTCTTGGAACGTGTGTGATTTAGGTCACGCAATTAAATGAGTTTTCTCACATTTGAAATTATTTAAATCTGACAATATATTTTTGCAAGAAACCCATGTTAAAGCCACTCAACACAGGAAACTCAGGGCTAATTGGTTCTCACAGGTGTATCAGTCACCGTTTAGCCTGAGGTGTTGCCATTCTTTTCCGGAAGACTGTACCTTTTCAATTCAGTCACCTATGACTGACCCAACAGCAGGTTCATAATTCTAACTGGGCATTAATTAATTAGTAATTCTAACTGGGCATAAATCCAATTAATTTTAGAGCGGATTATAACACAGTTCTTAAATTAAAATACGAGTATAACCCCATCCTGGGAGAAGAAATAGGCAACATACTACTTAACTTTAAAAGGAGGCACTTTGAGCTTGGTGACAAGCCACAAACGTTACTGGTAAGGCAGTTAAAAGGAGAACGAGCAAAATGAGCCATTTATAAAAGTTTGCATCTGGAGTGATGCTGACAGACTTAAAGGACATCAGTGAATGCTTCAGAGATTCACTTAATTTTCCAAAACTTGATGCAGCTTTTAGGAATAGTCTGGACTTGGATTTCTCATTGTCTGAGTTACAGGATGCTATCAGAGTGTTCCCCACTGGCAAGACGGCAGGTCCGGATGGGTTTGGGCCAGATTTTTACAAAGCCTTTCAAGGGCTCCTTGTACCCTCGCTGCTGAGAATGATCCAAGATACTTTTAAAAACAAACGGCTTCCATCCTCTCTCAGTGAAGCAGATATTTGTGTATTAAAAAAAAGACAGGGACGACACAGACGCGGGTGGCGTATTGCGATACAAAATTATGATCTATTTATGATTACAAAAGTTCTAGCAAATCGGCTCACTAAGAGTATCATTCACCAAACAGGATTTATTAATGTAGAATAACATTCCTTCTGTAATGTACGCAAAATCCTTAATGTCATGTATGTGGATTATGGCAAGAATGATAGAGCTGCTATATTGTCCTTAGACACTCACAAGGCATTTGACATGATAGAATGGCCTTATCTAATTTCTTAAGAAATTTGAATTCAGTGACACTTTCATAGGGTGGGTATAGTAACTCAAACTCCTCCATTCTAGCCAATGGGGACAGATCCAGTTTGTTCTCCTTGCAATGCGGCG
Organism: Alestes dentex; assembly: GCA_037576975.1. Taxonomy (NCBI): domain Eukaryota; kingdom Metazoa; phylum Chordata; class Actinopteri; order Characiformes; family Alestidae; genus Alestes; species Alestes dentex. Next base: position 4,927 of record JBBIGA010078905.1, on the reverse strand, counting down.
TTGGTCAGGGGGACAGATTGTCCCCCCTGCTGTTCAATGCAGTGTTGGGGCCCCTGGCTATAACAGCCATACATTAAAGATATTAAGTCAGGTAGCACAGAGACCTGCGTGACTTTGTATGCAGATGACCTCCTTGTCCTTTTAGCTTACCCAGTGGTCTCCATCTCCAAGTTTTAGAACACCCCAATTTTTCTGTTTTTTTCACATTTTTATTCCATATCCACCACCCACCCTTTTCTTTAAAACCTCCAGTTTCCTCCAGACTCCAAACAGTTAACAATGAAATTTGTGGCCTCTTTTACAAATCCAGTTTCCTCTGATTTTATTGGGAAGCTTGGGCCAGAGACTTAAACTCTGAAATATCAACAGAATCCTGGGAGGAGTCACTGTCTCGGGTCCATTGTTGTTCTAACTCACGTTATAGGTTAATTCAGTACAGGGTGCTGCACAGATTGCATTACTCGAAACAAAGCTAAATTGTATTTTCCCATCTATGTCCCCTGTATGTTATAAGTGTCACACTGCTGAGGGTTCACTAGCGCATCTTCTTTGGTTCTGCCCTAATTTGCACAAATTTTGGTCATCTGTATTTGAGCATCTGTCAAGAGCCTACTCCAGAGACATTCAGCCTTTCCATGACCTGGCCAATCTTGGATGCTCTACAATGACTTCTTATCTACCACATGACACTCAGGTTGCCCTTCACCTAGGGATGGTAGTGGCTAAGAAACCTATTCTTGATGGAGATTTTAAGGGTATATATTTGGGGTTAAATATAGTCTTTCTGCTTCCATTAAAGTTCAAATAAGATCTCTATAAGACAATGAGAGAATTCTCTTCTCTCTGACCATTTGGACGCTGACCCTTGACCTAGGCTGCGAGAACCAGGATGTGCCTTAAAGATGGTAAAGTAATTTAAGAGGTCTTACCAGTTAAAGGTAAATACAGGAATTTGTCAAGGGTCAGGGGTCAAGGGCCAGATGGACAGTAAAGAAGAGGAGATTCTCTTTAGGGAGAGGACAAAAGGGCCATTGGTGAGAATAGGAAAAGTACTGAGAAAGATTTGAACATCCAACTCAATGCCAAATTGGCTCCTGAGCCAGCCAGGAGATGTGATGTAAGAAAGCAGGGGTGTTAAGCTATATAAGTGAACTGAAATGTTAGAAGATCAGAGGAGGCCTGGCCTGCCACTCTCCTGGACTGCTCTTCTTTATCTTAATAAAGTAGTAAAAGCCGAATTTCTCCCCGACTGCATTTGATTTTTAAATTAATGTTTAGATCAGGTATTTGTTCTATTTTTAACCATGACATTCTCCTAAACTGGAAGTCTACTACTCCACCCACCTTTACTCACTGGCTCAGAGAGATGTTGTCTGGAATTAAAATGGAAAGACTGTGCCTGCACAAACCCAATGAACAGAACACATTTGAGAAAATTTGGAGACCCTTCCTAGCACAATGTCCATTACCCCACACACATTGTGACCTTGACTTGTAAGGCCATGAGAGGCAGTTGTGTCTGGCTCCACTTTTTAATTTTATGTTGTCCATATATTGTTTTATGTGGTGTATTATATTAAAAACTGTAAGTAAAGTATTTTAAAAAAATACTCTTTGAGTACCTTGTCACCTGACCTGAATTCTTCCTTCTTCTCATTCAGGAGTGCGTTGATGTCTTTGGTATCCCTTGGCTTGTTGTTGGGCAGTGGCTTGGCAGTGGATGGCTGCCTCTTTACCAGTGGTAGGTGGGTAGAAGGGGCACCAAGTTGTAGTCCGGTCTGCCCAGAGATCGTCACACTCTGGATATACAGTAAATCCCCATGAATTCACAGTTCAGAATTAGCGGCTTTAGTCGTTCGCGGATTTTTTCTTAGAACCGAACTAATAATTGTTCACTGAAACCCCTGCAAATTTCCAATCAATACAGAAGTTGATTGGAAGCCCGTCTTGATATGGTCAAATTTCCTGGTTCTAGTGAGGGCTCAAGCTGCAACATTCTGGACTAATTGAAGTTTATTTTTGTTCTTGGAGCAGCCAGACAGCAGGGTGCAGGTAATACAACTATGAAATAACGTGCGTGTATGTTGCAGCAGTTTAAAATCTTTTAGCTGCTTTTTCAATGAATGTTTTCGTTTGTTTGAGATGTTTGAGATGTTTTGCTTTGATTTCAAGCAGAAACTTTTTGAATCTGGAGAGGGCCTTTGAAGGCTCTTGTTTGTTGTTTCCATTGCACTTCACTTGAAATGTTTTTCTAAGATTTTTGAAGCCTCATTGTGTTTATCTGAGAAGGTCAATTATCTATGTACTGAGCATTTATTTTCTCATGATGAACCCTACTTTTATTCTTTACATATTTACTGTGAAGGTGCACATTAACAAATGACACAAGGCAACATGAGACAAAAAGCTCATTAAAGCATGAGGATAAAGCCCCTTTTAGCACTGGCATTATTTGCCTGATCTTTTCTTTTTTGAAAAGCCAAATGCTCACCAATGTGAGGCATACTTGAAGAAGCTAAAGACAGCAACATCAAATGAATGTCCCTTACATGCCCCTCTTTTCATGAGACTTCGCTAGGTCTGGACAATGTACCTAGAATAATGTACCAGGCCACCTTTTTCACAAAGCAGCTACCCCAAGGTGGTGGAGATTGAATAGGACTTATGTCTTTCAAGAATCTGGCTTTCTGGATGGCTAATTGCCCCAGTGCATTGAGTCTTTTTCACAGTAAGCCATTGTCAAATAATCCTCAAGGCCATGGTATTGTCAAGGCCTATGCTAGTTAGAGGAAGACTACCTCTCCCCCTCTCAACACATATCATGCTGCTGGCAGAAGGTAGTATGCATCAGGGCTCTAATATTCTCCTCTTGGTGCAGTTTGTAATGGCCCTCCCTGTGCATAGATTGGGTTTAGGGACAGCCTAGGGCTGGGCGATATATCGATATATTTTCATACGAGATATAGGATTACACAAGATCATTTATATCAGTATAGTTTATGTTGCAGTAAAATTATACTAACAGGTTTAGCTGCCCTGCCTCACTACCGGAGTCTGGAACAATGTGCCCCTCCCCCCAAAACATGCAGTGAGCAACAACATGGAGGCATGTCTGGACGGAACTGCTGAAGTGGAGCTTATGGTAAAGACGAAAAATAATGGCTCTGTTATTTGGAGATGGTTTGGGTCCAAAGTGGCAAATGAAGTTTTCTGTAGAGAATGCCGAAAAAACACGTTCCAACGAAAGGTTTGAGCACGACTAATCTCTACCACCTACAGCAGTGCCATAAAGTACAGTATGAATAGTGTGTTAAACTGCGTGCTGTCTGAAGCCTCTCCTGCCTCCTGCCCCGAAACAAACCACCGTACAAAATTAATTTACTCGTTCTGTGCCTATGAAAAATAGAGTGAGAAACGGGGCAATATTACTAAAGCAGTGGCCTTCCATATCGCTAAGGACATTGCCCCGATCACGACTGTTGAACAGGATGGCTTCATACAGCTGCTAAAAACCATTGACCCAAGGTATCAGTTGCCCAGTCGAAATTACTTTTTGCGAGAGAAGTACTGCCAAAAATGTAGACTGATGTGAGAAAGAGCCTCGCCGCCCGGCTGGCGAAAGTGTCTCGCTTTGCGATGACTACCGACATGTGGTTCATCTACAGGACCTGCAAGCCATACATTACCATGACAGTACATTTCATGGAAGACTGGGAAATGAAAAGTGCCTGTCTGCAAACCCGCTATTTTCCCAAAGACCATATCGGGGAGCATATAGCTGAGGCCCTCCAGGATGTCCTCAAAAGCTGGAAGCTCGACCCGACGGGACTGGTTGCTATAACAACCGACAACAGCAGTAACAGTGTTAAAGCGGTGCAGCTGAATGGGTGGCTGGGGATGCAGTGTTTTGGACACAGACTTTGTCTGGCCATTGGTGAGTGCAATATTGATTCAACTGATTTTAAATAAGAAAAAAAGTTGCCAGGTATTAGGTTCAGTAGAAACTTTGTTTACAGCAAGAACTACACGGGGTAATTATGCCTGTTTACCACAACACAACATATTTGTAATGTGTAGGCCTATACAGCTATCATTTCTGAAATCTAAACTTTGTTCCATAGACTGTCAGGCCTATTGGAGTGTGTGTGCATTTATTGTGCCTATACTGTGAGGTAAAATATATATAAATATATTTATTTATAGTGTTTTACCAAAATAGTTTAACTAACATTTGTAGTTTACACATTATACAACACAGCAGTTTAATCATGTACTTATTAAATACAAGATGTGAAGTTGCCTTTCAGTGATCTGCCTCTTTATGTAATAAATGAAAGTGATTATTAAAGTGTTTTTCCATTTTGTTACAGGCAGAGTTGGACAGTAACGAAGTACATTTACTTGAGTACTGTACTTAAGCATAGTTTTTGAGTATCTGTACTTGAGTAGTCTTTTTTTTAAAAAACTTATAACTTTCACTTCACTACATTTGAAAGAAAAAAACATACTTTGCACTTCACTACATTTCTATCAAGGTTCTCATTACACATTACTTTCAGTTCTGAAAGTGGGTGTTATTGTCTCACTTTTCTAAAACGTGATTGGTTTTTTAGCAAATGACAGCCTATCAGAAATCACCAGTATTGTTACGTCACATTCTTAAACACGAGCTGTGTCCGAAATGTGCACTTGTTCACTCGTTCACTACATAGATTTTGCTATATAGGAGGCTAACTGATGAACAAGGGGAGGCGACGTTTAGTTAATTTCAGACACTCGGAATGTTACGTTTTAGCTAACTGTTGCTTAAATAGTGCGCCGGATCTTGGCAATTTATCTCTGTCGCATAAACACGTCTTGTCTCTCTAGTTCAGACACAGCCCGCACATGAGGCGGGGTCTGGTGGACACGGTGACAGACAGATCCG
>JBBIGA010078895.1:0-11727 GCA_037576975.1 Alestes dentex | reverse complement strand
CTCTTGCAATGTGACCAGTTGGATGGTAAAACACTACTAGAAGTTTGTCAAAGGTAATTATTGCCATTTTGTTTAAGAGTGCCATTTTTTTTTTTTTTTTAATTATTCAAGTTCTGTAAACACTGCATCATTCCTCTTATTATGATGTTTTGTCATTTCTTTTAAAAATTTTGCTTTAAAGAACAATATGTTTTTTGGAAATTAGGGGAAATATTGTCAGCAGTTAAAAAACTAAGGCAAAGCTGTTCAGTTCAAAGATAAAACCTGAGGAGCTGAACATTTTTGCAGCGGTCTCTTATTTGTTTCTGGAGCTGTATTTATATCCACTATGTACATCTGCACATACTTACATACACACACAAATGTCTACCTTTTTGTATTAGTTGTGAAGTGTACTGTTTATTTTATCTTGTTGTGTTGTACTGCTGTTATTCTATTGTTTTGCTGCTCTTAATTTCGTTCTGTTCACTTTCACTTTCACTTGTGGGACTAATAAAGGTTTATCTTATCGTATATCGTCACTGTCTGGCAGAAACCTCGTAACTCCACTTTTGGTCTTTGTTGTTTTTTTTCATAAATCGATACTATTGGTCAGTCTCCATGTGGGTCTGTAAAATTTAGAAATTATTAACCAATGAAAATAGTGTTGAAAATAGTTATACCAATTGTGATGACACAGTATTCATTCATTTAGAATATACATAGTTCTTAGAGTTTCCTGAAAAATAGCCGTTTTGGACATATGAGGTTTCGGCCCGACAGCGACGATATACGTATTTCATGCATTATGGGTTGATTTGAGCCACTAATGGTGTTCACATTACAGATTGATGTCGGTCCACCAGTAAAGTTTTATTCCAGTAAAGCAGCCTCACTCTGACCTCACTGATCTGAAATAGTGTCGTACCATATTACACTTTAAATACGAAAGTGAGTGAAGTAAATAAATGTCAGTGGCGGACAGACAGCAGGTTGAAAGGGCAATAACGTCTGTGTGAGAAGGTCAGTTAATGTCAGGGGCGCCGAGATGTAAACTCACCGTGACGTGATTTTAAATAGAATAATAAAACAGAAAAAGAACCTTTTTCTCAGAATAAGATCAGCGGGAGCGATCCTGTTTAGTTCAATGACAGGGAAACCTAGTTTTTGTTCTTGAAATATGTCAGGGTAGAAATAAAATACAGTAAATATCACAGTGATGTACATATTTCCTCTCTCATCTCTTCCTCATCTCGGCTCTGACCAGCTGTGACCTTTACTGAGCGCGAGTTAATGCACTTGTGAAATAGAGGCCACGGATACTAGGAGGCATTCTGCATGCTAGGTGAATAAAAGTTCACACAGTAATGTCTCATATTTTATCTCATCTACTTTGTAAGGGCAGAAAGAGGACTGAAATCGTCTCAAAGAGGAATTCCATTGACGTTTAAAGATTTAAAGATGTAAACAGGAAGATTCAAAGTGGGTTTGGTGTGAAGCTCTCTGTTTTGGGAGAGTCAGAACTGTTACAGAGGAGGTGAATGGGGTGAATGGAACCAGACATCGGCCTCTAAAAGCTCCTCACAGAAAGTTATTCCATCAAATGGTTCTGGCTGCACCGCCTGACACCTGAGACGTTGTTCTACCAGAGTTCTGAGAAGATTCTGGTCTTAAAACTAAACCCATTCATGGTGGAGGGATACATGCAGGGCGTTGTGAGGTAAAATAGAAAAGTGATTTAGTTCAGATACACTATTTTACCATCATCAACATCCATATAAACACTCAGAGACACGTGGAGCTTTGCTGGGGGGCCATTGAGAATAATCAGTCTCTAATCAACCGTTTCACACCAAACACACTCTGATCAACTCTGCTTACATCTCAAAGACTCAACTGTGCAGAAAACTGGAAAAGCTGGTGGAAATTGTCTTGAATGTTGAATAAAATTCCCCCAAAACAATTAGCATTTTCAATGTTTAATCCTGACTCGCACTATAGCCGCTGGTGACCAATAAAATGTGATTAAAGAGATAATTTGGCTAGACCTGCGAGCACAAGGCCTTCAGGGTGGGTAAGAAATGTCACATAAAAGACATTAAATGAAAGATTCCAGAAAGGAACACCAAACTAGACCTGAATTATGATGAAAACTGTGCAAAGTCAGCAAGCTAAAAGCTAAAGGCCTTCTCAAGTGAACAGATTTTTAGACAGCATGTCAGCTAGTATCACGGGCATTTTACGGGCAGATTTTCGTTTATTTTTCAGTCAAAACAGCTCCAGCTGAACAGCAAACCAAACATCTCACCTTCAAGAGCACACGGCTGTCGGTTGTCTTGACGGTGACAGCAGAAATTTGAGTTTTTAAATCTTGTTTTCTGACTAAAAGCGAAGCTTCTAGATCAAATCAAAAAGGCGGGAAATAGGATAGCGGTCTCTGCACAGCAACTGGAGGGCTGAAGTAAATGAGACAAGGCCTTGTGATTGGTCCATCAGAAAAAGTGGGCGTGGTTAACCACGCAGGGGTCATCAGTGAAGAATTCGCTTATCATTTTCATCGACATCAAGTTTTTGCATTTAATTATTACCGTGACTACAAATAGATAACTAAAAACAGGGGAAACTCTGATTTACAGTCATTCTGAAAATATTTGGAACTGTGTTGTTGTAGATTAAATTATTACTTAAGTTGAGGTGATACATGGCTATATCTGATACATTATTTATTATGATAATGTATGATGATAGGCGTTATTATTATTAGTAGTATTGTTATTATTATTATTATCATTAATAATAATAATAATAATAATAATCACCAACTGCTATTATCTTTTATTATGTATTATCATTATCATTTGCATCATATGTGTCATGTTAATTCCGATATACGATACGATGATGATGAGGGTTGTTATTTTAGTAGTAATATCAGTATTAATTATAATATTGATAATAATAATAATAATAATAATAATAATAATAATAATCCCACTCTGGCCCACACTGTGTCCGTGTGTGTGCAGCGGTCTCTGTCCAAACCCTCCTCCGATGGGATGATGAATAGATAAGTTGATGCTGGTGAGGCTGTGATCTATTACCCCCCTTAATCAGCTGCTCCTGGCTCTGGCTGCTTTTCTTACTTTTCTATTCCATTTCAAACAAAAACAAAACCTTCTCAAAACCCAAGAACTTTCTTGATGAAAACGTTAATATTTAACCGATAAAACCCTGAGGGCCTGAGCATGTCCAAATAAAATACACAGAAAATTAATTACAGCATAATCTGACAAGATCTTCTGCGCACATCAACAATACACACTGTAATATATCAAAACACTGTAATAATTCATAGGGGTTAATGAACTAATCTTAATGGATACTCAATAATTCATAGTGGATACAGACTAAATCGTTGTAGATGCTGAATAATCCAGAGCAGAAACTGAGTAATTCATACTGATACTGACTCATTCATAGTAGATACTGAATCATACATAGTAGACACTGAATTCCTCATAATGGATGCTGATGATTCATACTGGATACTGACTAACTCATAGCAGACACTGAATGATTCATAGTGGATGCTGAATGATTCATAGTAGTGATTAAATAATTGAATAACTGAACAATAAACCTGGAGTTTAAGGGGTTAAATAGTTAGTAAGTAAGTAAAAGGTTAACAGGTTAAGTAAGGATTTTAAACTGGATCAACAAAGTGTTTTAGCCCTGATGTGAATTCCCTGTTTGTTTGTTTGTCAGTCCCAGACTGACTGTCTCTCAGATTTCTCAGTCCGGAGTGAAGTTAAAAGAAACCACAGGTTTCTAACCACTCTCGGTCAAACCCACCACTTGCCAAGTTTTTCTTTTCTTATTTAAATCAAGAATAAAGACATTTCCATTCTTCTGCTGCACATGGACTCACTGGAGCCTCTGAACCATCCAGGAGCCCCAACCTGTTCTCTGCTGGACTCCTTCCAGAGAGAGGATAGAGGAGGAAACAGGGCTGAAACGTGTCTGGGGAGAGTTTACAGGTTGTTCAGGGGCTTTAAAGGATCGGAGGGAAGAATCTTATGAGTCTATAAAAGGACTCCCCCCTCTCTTCAAAAAAAAAAAAAAAAAAAGCAATAATAAAGGGAACAAATGAGTCCCATGGTCTGAGAGCATCTCCTCTGGCACTGAGGATGCCCAGCAGGATGCCCATGCCTCCAGGACCCATTAAGGCTTATTTATTTATTTATTTATTTTAATTCCAGATGCTACTGCGGCAGCTGTTGCCAGCACTTGGAGTCCAGCTGAGCACAAATAAATAAATAAATAAATAATAGTAATAATAAAGGTGATGAAGGAGCTCACCCCCAGTTTCTTGCTCCGGATTCGGACGTAGCCCTGCTTCACGATGTCGTTGAAGTTGGACGCCATGGCTCGGGTTCTGCTCGTCCGGCGCCGCGCGGGTTCTGCGGGTCTGCTCGGAACCGCTCCGGCACCGTGCAGCGGACCGGCTCGGGCGGGCCCGTCCATCTGAACAGCACGGGGGGGGGGTAGAGGTGGGCTTTCTTTTCACACCTGTTCTCCGACAAACCACACCCACATTGGCTCCGATTGGCTAGTACCCTCGAGAACCGTGAACCAATCCGAGACCGGGAGGAGGGAGGTCTCCCAAACCAGCCGAGCCCGACGGACAGTGCTGGTATCCAATCCCAGCGCGTGTGTTCCTGGCCTGCCCGAGAACAGGTGGGGTCTGGAGGTGGTCACCTGACTCCATTCAGCAGGAACGCAGTCTCTGGACCGTACCATCCTCCCAGCCTCAGAGGGGAGGGCTAAATCACAAATAAGGCTTTAAAATGTTTTTTGGGGAAAATGTACATGGGAGAGAGTTACAGGACAGATATATACAAGGCTGCAACGACATATGTTTATGCAAACAATGGTATTACATGAATAATGCCTGACTAGCTTTCAAAAATGCCGCTTCTGACCAAAACACAATAAAAATATTGACTATTATATTATTACTATTTCTACTACTAATTCCACTACTACTACAACTACTACTACCAATAATAAACTCACACACTCTCACACAAACTCACACACTCACACACAGACATTCACAGTACATACTGAATTATTCATCATGGCTAACAAGAACAACAATAACAACAATAATAATAGTAATAATAATAATAAGAAGAAGAAGAAGAAGAAGAATAGTGTTATTTGAGTACAGTTGTATGCTGACACCTCTGGTCAAATTACAACTATTAGTAGTTTTCTTAGAGAAAATATGTACCCTCCCTGATGAACTAAAATCTGACATTTTCCTACAAATTTAAATGCACAGCTTCTTATCTGCTGTTTAACATATCAGATGACAACAAAACAAAACGTCAAGCATAAATTTTGCACAGGCCACATTCTATGTTTTTTAAAAGAAGTCTACCTCTTCTGATGGACCAGTAATGTAATTAAAAGGAAAAGTAACTTTTCCTTTAACTACATTTACCTTCTTTAACCGAAATCTACATGCACTTAAAGGGAAGATAAATCTGTTTTCCTTCCATTTTCCAAACTGCTCTTCATGTCTGAGAATAAAAGAAGCTGTTTTGTTACCTTTCTGTACATTTTAGACTGATCTATATAAATGAGCCACATTATGACTGGCTGCCCAGGAAAGCAAGAAAAATTTGTGTTCGTGTGATTTGGGCCCTTTAATGTGAAAAGCAATTTCAGAGAATTTAAAACCAAACCCAGTTTTTTTGTTTTTCCGCTTTTGCTTTCTCCCTTTAAAGCAGTTTCTCTCAGACCTGCACACACACTCTCACACGCACACTCTCACACACTCACACTTTGACACACCCACACACTCACACACTCACACACTCACTCACTCACACACACACACACACTCACAGAGTCTCACAGAGTCACACACAATCACACACCCACACACACACACACACACACACACACCCACACACACAAACACACACACACACGCACACACGTATACACACACACACTCACACACTCACTCACACACACACACTCACAGAGTCTCACAGAGTCACCCCCCCCCACACACACACACACACCCACACACACACACACACACCCACACACACTCACACACCCACACACACTCACACACCCACACAGTTGGTTCAGGTGTGCTGGAAAATGTGCAGGGCAGGGGGCCTCCAGGACCAGGGCTGCTTTAAAGGGCCCATACCTTTCACAAGTCCTGCCCGCACTTGTGTAGTCTCGTGATGTTCCTGTTTTTTGTTCCTTGTTTAGTTTGCTTCTTTGTTCTTTGTCTTGCACCATTGTTGTCCTGGAGAAATGTTGTGGTCCTGGAGGAACATTGTGGTCCTGGAGGAATGCTGTGGTCCTGGAGGAATGTTGTTGTCCTGGAGGAACATTGTGGTCCTGGAGGAATGCTGTGGTCCTGGAGGAATGTTGTTGTCCTGGAGGAATGTTGTGGTCCTGGAGGAACGTTGTGGTCCTGGAGGAATGTTGTTGTCCTGGAGGAGCGTTGTGGTCCTGGAGGAATGTTGTGGTCCTGGAGGAACATTGTGGTCCTGGAGGAACATTGTGGTCCTGGAGGAATGTTGTGGTTCTGGAGGAACGTTGTTTAATTTCACAGTGTATATTGTAGTCTACTTGACTTGAGCCAAGGTGCCTTTTTTACATTCTCCTTGTGTTTTTCTTTGTTTTCCCTCGCCATGCGTTCGTGTATCTATGTGAGTCTGTTGTTGTTTTGGTCTTAGCCCTGCCCCCTCATTATCCTGCTCACCTGTGTCTGACTCTTGTTTCTGACTCTGCCCCTGATAAGGTGTTCTTGTTTCCCTGGTTGGTATAAATACCCCTGTGCTTCAGTCTGTGTTTGTGGATTCTTTATATCATACTGTTGACTTTGTTCTTGTAATATTTCTGTTAAATACCCTGTTTTTGCGCAGTCTCTCAAGTTTGTCTTGTCCTTTAGTGTTGTTCTTTATTCATTTACCCTCAGTGTTTCGCCGTGTTCTTGTTTTTGTTAATCCCAGTGTCCCTCGTTTATGTTTATCCCAGTGTCCCTCGTTTATGTTTATGTTGTTGTTTCTGTTTATTGTAGTGTGCCGCAGTCTTCACTCATTACAGCCCTTTTGAACTTCACATTCCAAAAACAATCCTAGTTCATTTCTACACCATTTCTCTTACAAGTAAACAGGCTGTTGCTATGCATTTAAGACTGAGATATGTAAATGAGCTCTGCTCTGATTGGCTGCCCGGTATCACTCATCATTTCAAAAGCAGGGCTGCGTCCGAAACGTCCACGTTCCTTCATTCTGACTTATCTGGTGTTCCAGTGTGGCCCGTGAGCGGCAGTTCAGGAGAAATCAGGCCCAGCAGACAGGAGAAACGTCATTCAACTGTTGGGACGCAGCCCGAGTTGAAACTTTATTGTGAGTGGGCGGGGTCAAACTGCCGGATGCTGAATATGCTGATGTATGTGAATACATTGGTTTCAAATGACACTTGTGGTTAAAAACCAATACACTCCTAAACATAATGTGAGTGGGCGGAGTCAAACTGCTTAATGGTGATATGTAAATGCATTGGTTTTTATAACCTCACAAATGTTTTTGAAGCTCATTTTCCATATATGGGCTGCACAGACGGATGAGTTAAAGTTGATCTTTTTAATCAAACTCTTATTTAAAAAGAAAAAGGTGATGTGGTTTTATAATGCATTTCCATACTGTTGAGCCTCCTGTTGTTTTCGAGTCTTCGGGATTAAATTACAGAGAGACTCGGAGGCGAAGGAGTGGAGGACCCTGAGCAGAAGCCCTTTAATCCCACTGGAATAAAATCATATTGACGCGTCTAATCCTGAGTGATCAATAATCCCAGGGTCGGCCGCGCCGCACCGCGCCACCTACACAACATGAATGTCAAAAGCTGGCAGCTTTCATGCGACAGTTTTGAGGAGGATGTTACAATGAGTGTAAATCCTTTATATAACAAAGGTTACATAATACATGTGATACAAAACATCATACATTAAAAATTCTCTCTCTCAACACCTCCATCCCTTCTCTTCAGCTTTGATACCTCCGCTTGAGTTGAACGCTGAGGGGTTTCCTTAAAAACAAAACTCTACCAGGGCCTCTCTTCTCCTCCCTCTCTCTAATCTCTACGCTTAAAGTGGGCAATCACATTTAAAGGGCCTGTAACATGGAAAACCGTTCACTGCGGAACGTAAACATCATTTAAAGCTGCCCAGTCCATGTGGACCAAGAGCTCTATTTTTAACCAGCCATTTTGTGATGTCACAAAAGCCTTATATAAATATACACCATACACACATATCATTACTGATCTACTACTGATCTCTATTACAGCAAAAGACTCCTAACCCTTATAAGTGTTACTAGTAATTCACCAAACTGTAAATTATTTATCTATAGTATTTATACCCAGTATGTATTTATATAGTATTTCATATTGAGTATTTTCTGCAGAGTTTTTATTGGATTTATTTAGACTTTGTGCCTCTGTTGAATTGAAACAAAAGCAATTTCTTTTGGAATCAATAAAGTTTAGATACATCAGTGTATTCTAATATGAGATACTAAATACCGGTATCAAATATTGTATTTCAAAACAAACTACTGTACTTCATATTTCAAAAAAACATTTAAAAAAATACTTTTTCTACCTACTAGATCTCGACCTGTTTGGTCTGTCCCTTCAGTGCTATGCTGACTTTGTTGGGCAGCTTTGATCACTTAAATACCTGCTGGTTTGATGTTTGGTTTGAGTTCATCACTAACTCATAATTGCATTATAATTGAGTTGCGTGGTGTTTGGTGATGAAGGACCTACAGCTACACCAAGTCAACTGTGAACGAGTCGTCCATAAGCAGACAACTGCAGGCACCCGTAACCATGGCAACTAGTTTCTGAGTAACTAATGAATCATTCGAGTGTTAATCATAAAGATAATAATAAATGATGTGTCAGGCAGTCGCTCATGCGATGGTATGCAAATGTACCTTACAGCTGTTTCAGTGAGGGCATAATCATTTAGTAATCAGTTATTTAGTAATCAGTCATCTGACACCTGTTCGGAAGTTGAAAACAAACATTTTAGCACTTTTGCGCCACTTTGCCTCACTCATGTCTCTCCTCACGGGGCCCCGCCTCTCGTTTAGGGGCATAACGACCTGAAACTTGGTCCCAGTGTAGGTTGGTCAAGGCGGGGCCCCCAGTTCACCCCACTTAGTGACGTAATGTGGGACTATGTGCTGACACAACAATTATACGAAGTCAAGTAGGTGTTTGTCATTCCAGCCATCTACACAATACACAGCAAAACCAAACAATGTCCCTCCAGGACCACAACAGTCCTCCAGGACCACAACAGCCCTCCACAACAACAGAGATCCTCTAGAAACATAATGATCCTCCAGGACCAAAACAATCCTCCAGGTCCAAAACAATGCTCCAGCACCTAAAAAATTCTCCAGGTCCAAAATGATCCTCCAGGACCAAAACAATCCTCAGGGTTCAAAACGATCCTCCAGGACCACAATGTTTCTCCAATACCATTAACATTCCTCCAGGACTGTGATGTTCCTCCAGGGCCACAAAGATCCTCCAGGACTGTAATGTTCCTCCAGGACCACAAAGATCCTCCAGGACTGTAATGTTCCTCCAGGACCAAGGAGAAACACAAAAAGTAAAAGCAGAAACAACACACGACTACACAAGTGCAGGACAGAACTACACAGAGTGCAGTATAGAGAGAGAGAGTGCAAGAAAAACAAAAGAGTAACAAAACAGTATTCCAGGACAAGATGACGTCCAGGAATAACAGACTACATTATAGGAAAGGAAGAAAACGGGATTTAGACATTTTGCATAGAAAATGTCCCCTGTGTCCCTTGGATGCCCATGCAAAGACGCAACAGCAATTGGTCCCTGCACATCCTCAACCTCCTCCTCCTCCTCCTCCTCCTCCACAATCTGAGTTGCTAACTGTCCCAGCAGGGGCCTCCGTCATCTCTCACTCCGGCTCCTGTCTCCTGATCTTTCTCTTTAAAGGAATTGCCCGTCTTCTTGTTTCCCAGCTGCTTCATTTATTTTTCCTGTCTGAAACCTATGTTTGTGTTTCTATTTAAACTCCATCACTTCTCAACGTTTTTGCCACGCAGTTCACATAGTCTTAATAAACATGTCCCAGAATTTTGAGGGACAATTTTTAAAACTATTTTATGCATCTCATGGAGATTAATCATTCTATTAATTATTAAACAATAACTGCATTGTTTATAGTGTTAAACCAGCACGGATCAACAGCCCAGTCCAGCACATTCCACCTCATACACCCTCCCATTGTCCAGCTCTAGTCATTAGTAACATGCATTTTCTTAAAATTTCATTCTAATTTGAAAATATCATGAGTGTATCGAACTGTGACAAACTGCATCATAAGTGAATGGAATCATTAGCATTACATCAAGTACCATGTACCCATGAGTTCATATAGACAGCCATGGAAAACATAAGTGACCGCATCATTTTTTTCTGGTTATTGCTTTTGTAATTTGTGGGAGTGTGTCTGTGTAAAATTCCAAACAAAAAATGCTTGGAGAAATTGTAAAAATAATAATAATAATAATAATACATGTAAACAATTGATTATAACTTAGAAAGGTTAAAACACTCTTACATTATTTTACAACTGCAACAATTAAAACAGTGATGTTAAGAGTACAGTGTGTGCATGTGTGACTGTTTCATCCATCAGAAACTGAATCAAGAGTGAAGCTGCTGGAAAACAGCTCATAGAAAAGCTGCTCTACAAACACTACTGCACTCAACACATATGGAGGCGTTTCTTATTACACCACTCACACTGCAATAGTTCAGAAAAGAATAGCAACCTGTGCATTTTACACACACACACACACACCACCGCAAACTGTACAAACAGTGAACAGAAAAAAGGGGAATGAGATCTCTCATTTTTTTCCATGGCTGTATACACACACATATACAGTAACCTCACTTTTCGTGGGGGTTACGCTCCAAGAGCACCCGCGTATATTGAAAAACCACATGAAAAAATGTCTAATTTTATAGTGTAACCCTAAATATGCCCCAAATATGCTCCCATAATACTTTAATTTCATTTCAAACTTAATACATTACCCTTAACGAAAATACAAAGGTAAGCCCAAACAGACTGTACTGTAATTCATGCACGGGCATTTTCTTTGGTATGCACTGTCATTTTCTTTGGTATAAACAGGTAAATACAGTAATAAAAATACAGTAAAATGTGGGTAATCACCAATAATTTTTACATTAATAATTTACTGTTCATCAGCTGCTCGTCTTATTCAGGGTTCTTCAGGAGGAGTCCTATCGAAGAGACCCGCCGGTTAAAGCAGACCTTGGACGGCAGCTGAGCTCAACAGCCTCTTTTAATTTAATGTACAGAAATAAAACTACTGGGCTTTAAGAAGAACAAAACGAAAAACAAGAGAAATCAGAATCAGAATCAGAATCGTGTTTATTGGCCAAGTATATGCACGGACATATACAGGGAATTTGGTTCTGGTCAATGGTGTCTCTCAAGCACAACCATAAAAACACAACAATATACACAATCTAAATTTTATTTACAGAAAAAATACAGAATTACAGGATGGATACAACAGAGTGTACATAAAGTGCGATTGCAGTCCTGAAGTG
>JBBIGA010078874.1:0-11727 GCA_037576975.1 Alestes dentex | reverse complement strand
GAACATATTGCACATAGACTGTAGCACATCACAGCAGAAATAATGCACATAGTCTTCCACATAATGATAGTTTTAAAAGCCGTAATAAAATAGCAGCAGCAGGCTACTGCACATATTATTGTGTGGGTGAGGAGTTGTAGAGTCTGATGGCAGTAGGGAGGAAGGACTTTCTGTGGCACTCACTAAACTAGGAGAGATGGCGCAGGTCAGACAAACATCAAGAAAAGTGGATAGGGCTGAAAGTTGTAATTAACCATTAACCTCTGTCACACATCCACACAATAATTTGTGTTATAGCTTGTTGCTACTTTGTTGTGTAATTTCTGACTGTATGACTATATCCTGTACTAAAGGCTAAAGGGGGCATTTGGCTATCACTCTTATCCAGAGCGACTTACAATCATTAGTTACAGTAACAGTCCCCCTGGAGCAACAGAGGGTTAAGTGTCTTGCTCAAGGACACAATAGTGGAAAGGGGAGGTTTGAACCTGCAACTTTGTGGTCAACGGATTTACAAGCGTTTTACCCACTAGGCTCCTCCTACCCAACTACAATTAACTTGCTATGATGTGCAATAGTCTACTATGTGGAATATTGTGCGATGTTATCGAGTGTTAAAACAATGTGCAATATCTTATTATTAGGTGCAAAAGTCTTACTATGTGAAATATCATTACTTGTCAATATTACTTACATACTACTGATCTCTACTACGTGCAATAACGTATTCCTAACTGCCATTGGTGTAATTAGTAACGTACTTAACAGTAAGTTATTTAATACCCCAGCATTTGTGTATCTAGCATACTGTATTTCATATTGTGGTTTTTCTTTAGATTTTTCATTTGATTTATTTAGACTGATTTGTTGGAAAGAAAAATTCGTAACGCCACTGTTTGGGTGCTTTAAATGGCTACATCAGAATAGCTGTGAAGCTTCTTTTCCTACCACATTGCTCTGATTTCACCTTATCAATAGATGTTGACAGGGCTGATAAGCATAGGGGAACCACTTGACTACCAGATCAGTCAAAATCAAAGAAAGTGGACATTAAAGGAAGTTTTATTCAGTGGCAGCCCAGTGTTCACTCAGTGTATATCAAAGAACAAGGCTGCATCCCAAACTGCATTATTCATTCATTCATTCATTTCCTGTAACCACTTAGTCCTTACTAGGGTCGCGGGTACCAGGAGCCTATCCCAGGGTCTATGGGTGCAAGGCAGGGACTCACCCAGCTTGGGTCTTTGGGCTGAGGGAGAAAACAGTGACCCTGGAGGAAACCCACACCGCCACGAGGAGAACATGCAAACTCCACACGCACAAGGCCAGGGCCCGGATTCGAATCCCCAACACTGGAGGTGTGAGGCAACAGCACTAACCACTGTACCACCACGGGGCCCAAGCTGCATTATCCCATACTTAATAATGACAGAACAGCGAATTGTCATGGCTGGACCACTGGTACAGAATATTTACCAATTGCCAAAAAGTTCATGCTGGCTACACACACAGTATGCCACAGTTTGCTGTGTATGGGGCTGCAGACCTGTCAGACCCATGCTGACCCCTGTTCACCACTGAAAGCAGCTACAATGGGCATGTAAGCATCAGAACTGGTAGCCTGGTCTGATGAATCATGTTTTCTGTTCCTTTATGTGGATGATGTGGGTTGTTTAAATTAAAAGAGGATGGCACCAGGATGTATTATGGGAAGAAGGAAAGCAATGTTCTGAGCAATGTTCTGCTGGGTTACAAGAACATACTGAATAATAATATAACTGTAACATTCACAGTTAATCAATGTTATTAACTTAATCTGTGAGGGGTCATACCAGTTTTGGACTCGTATGCCATGCTTCACACTTGAGAAAAAAAACACAGTTTGAGTTTGAAATTATTTATTTGTGTCTCAGAATTAAAGCTTATATACCATGCCTTCACATTCCTTCCAAAACACATCAGAATTTAATATTTAAGATGAGATTTTACATAGTCTTTTCAGATCAGCTCTCTTTGCCCCTCTATCAAAAGAAGGAAATCATAATCATAGATTATACATGCAGAATTCATACAGTCAAATCTGCACATTTTATACCACAGTCTTGGCCTAAAAATATGTAAACAGTAATTTCTCACTTTCTAAAACATAATGTGGAAAATTAATCATGTTGAGACAAATATTCACATCTACACTACTGTGGTTGTCACATTAATAGCTGCTATTGAAAAATCACTTGTTTAGTCTGCACTGAAATGACATCAAAAAACAAACCAATAATGTATTAGGTAATGAAGGTATTTTGAGAACAGCAAGAAGTTATGACATGATATATGTCCTATTCGGAACTGTATCTACAGATGCCCATGCCTAACGACACTCCTGCCCTAGTCCTTACGCGTATGTTACCTGTTTTGGAAAATTCTAACTTTGGGTGTCTTAGAAAATGTTTGCAGTTTGACAGGTGGAGACAACGCAGGTACCCATATCACATTGTCTCTTCTGGTAATGATGAAACTGCATTTTATTATAACTGTCACATCTACCCTTTCCCAGGTGTAGTACAATGAATCTTAAACGCTATGGAAAAGAGAGATGGCAAATCTGAGCAGGAGGTAAAGGTTAGAGTGGGGTGAACAAGAGAAGCAGGACCAAGCTGCAGTGGAAAGGGTCTCTCAGACCAGTAAGAGGGGCCTGAGATATAAGAAAGGATGATCTGGAGAGCTGACCGAAAACTACGGCCGAGTTCAGTTTCGCTCACATCCAAACAGCCGAAGGATAAAGACAAAGATGTACGATATGTCCAAGTAGATGCTGAGGGCTGCAAAGATGTAGTCTTCTGGGCTTATGGTGAGGCGCTTATTCCCCATCATCAGCTGTGTGTCGAAGGCCAGAAACTTGAAAGAAAACAATACAGTTATCAGTAGGAGCTAGTACATTTCCTGGCTACATTTTTAGAAACATTTTTAGTACTTCTTGCTGGTGTACAGTTACAGACCGTAGCCCATTTGCTGATGCATAGTTTATGTCAGCATTCTCTATTTGAGTGGTCTCCAGGCGGTCCTTGAGGGCTCCCCACCCTGCACT
The DNA here is from genome assembly GCA_037576975.1 of Alestes dentex. Lineage (NCBI taxonomy): Eukaryota > Metazoa > Chordata > Actinopteri > Characiformes > Alestidae > Alestes > Alestes dentex. Next base: position 8,642 of record JBBIGA010078874.1, on the reverse strand, counting down.
TTTTATGTTTCAATAAATCATTTTTATGTTTTAAGGAAGTAAAGTGAGTAAAAGAATGGGCCCTTACAGACACATGTGAACACACCACATCACAGCACACAGTGAGAACAATGTGAAATTCTTTCTCTGCATTTAATCTATTTAACCTATTCACCAAGTGAAGCAGTGGGCAGCCAGGAACACAGCGCCCAGGGAGCAGTGTGTGGGGGCGGTACTTTGCTCAAGGGTACCTCAGTGAAACCAGTAGCAGTCCTGGGATCCAAACCCATGACCTTCTGATCACAGGGACAACTCCCTAATAAGTCACCAGGCCACCAGCTACCCCTTTTGTTCTTCAGGACGGGCTTGTTAACCAGATTAGATGGATCAGGTGCATTGGGAGCATGGAAAACACTAAACTGTGCCAAGCAGGTGGGCTTCCAGGACCAGCGTCAAGAACCGCAGCTTTAGCCCTTTAGCAGTGGCCAGTTTCTGACCACAAAGCCACTCCTGTTTTGATGTTTTGGGTGGACCACTCTAAATAACCTAGCAGTGACACTAATGTGTAAAACCCAAGCAACACAGCTGAGCCTGATACGCCCGTACCAGCTTCATTGCTACAGCAGAGTTGTTGCTGGGCTGAGAAAGGTTCACCAGCCAAACTGTTCCTGGGACAAAGGGTGGCTGAAAAACTCTGTATGATGGACTACAGTCTGTATATCTTTATGGTAGGTCGACCATACAAAGGGGTCGGAAGTACAAGGTGTATGTTTTTAACAATGCGAACGTTTTCTGCCCCAGCCTAGAACGCACCACTATTAGATTCTTGTTAGAGCCTTACCAAGCTGAAAAGTAGTGCTCCCAAACAGGCAAACAGAGTTTGCGTCCCAGAAACCTGCCAGCCAGACCAAACACTGGGGCCAGACCTAGAAACCTGCAAGCCAGACGAAACACGGTCAAGGGGCTGCTTAAAATAATAAAATTGCAAATGTTTTGTTCCAAATTCTTTCATAAAAAGAGGTGGCTAATTACTCTAGAAGGCTCGGGAAGGACCCAGAAAAGTCCGAAGACGGTCAAGGTAATGCTGAGGCTGAACATCACACCCACGCATAAGGTCATATCAATCTGCCAAAAAATGTACTTAAAGGTATCAAAGGGAGGTTCACAAAGATACATGACTGTTCAATGCATTTTCATTCAGTGATATCAATGAGAAACAAGGAGAGAGCTGAAACATGATATTATTGTTAAATATTTTTTCCCTCTTTATATAAAGGCATTTTATTACAGATTATTACAATGTACAGATTACATTTTATTTAAAGCCGTTAATTGATGACTGCCTACATCAAGATTTACACAAGCGTTGACTAACAAATTTATAAACTGAAACATTTTTAGAATCGAATTGAATTTTTTAAAAATGTATCATCAAAGACATTGTTATTCTTAAGGATTAACTTTTGACAAAAATGTTGCATAAACAAAAATAGTCTGTTTAGTTCAAAGGGACAAAGGAAGATTGGAAATGGTCATGGAAAAATGATTTATGACCATACTGTATATAAAACCCATAAACATTAAACTTATACTATATATTAGTATAGGTTGGTATATCTTGCACTAGAGTGTATACCAAATCATCAACAGTTTGACGGTCGCAAAAATGTGCTTAATTTCATGAAGGTTAGGCAAATAATGTTTAAAAAGGCTTATTTGTTGTGACTGGCTTCTTTCATTGTAGGATATTTCTGGTAAAAATGAGAGAATTGCTGGAGTGGATATGGATGACATCACTGGCCACATTTGCTAGAGGCAGATCTATGGTGGCCTCTTCTAATGGCTCTACTCAAATGAATTATTTGTAGCATCCAAAGAGGCTCAACAGACTTTGAGTAGCTTATCAGGTTTATGTTGGGATCTAAAGATTTCTGTTTGTTCAATAGTGTTAATGTGTGTGTTTTTCCAATAACAAATATGTTATAATTGCTCACTCGACTGAATCTGAACTTTGCTAATGCTCTGTTTAAATTTGATTGTAACTGGGTTAAAATCAAGGTGAAACATGGAAAGGGGAAAAGATTCACGAAATATTTCATGCTCACCTTTGTCTGGAAGCTGAAGATGGTGATGGCGAAACAGACTAAAACTGTAATACCCAAACAGATGATCACAGACATTGTGTTGAAGTAACTGTTAAAGAAGGACAAAGGATACACAACAAATACTTGTATCCTTCTTTTAGACTGATTCATTATGTGGCCACATAATTCACTGATTTTTTTCCTTATTTTTAAATCTCTCTCTCTCTCTCTAACTAACTAGTCCTCACAAATGCTCGCACATTTTTCCTATATATAATTAAAAAAAAACCTCTTCACTCCTGTTCAGGTTTTTTGCTTACTTTGTACCAACCTCTGCTATGCTGTTTGGGCCAAAAATGTTTAAGTAGGTTTGTTTGTCATGCAGTGACTAGTTCCTTCCATTGTAGGATATTTCTAGGAAAAAATGAGAATAGGTAGAGTATATAGAGATGATGTCACTGTCTTAATTTCCTAGAGGCAGATCTATCAAGTCCAGACTGCAAACAGTAGTGGTGATAGGAAGCAGACATCTAAAGAATATAGTGCCTCTAAAATCTCCCCCAAGTTATTATGGGAGTTTATAGCTATGAATTTGCTGCCTGAAGCTTTTACAACAGTTTGAAAATAAGGTTTTGGTCTAAATAGCAGTGATAAAGAGTTATTTCATCTTTACATAAGGTCTTAATCACACATGCATAAGCACCGAATATCATATTTATAAAGCAATACATTCATATTTATTTACACACATTTATTTTTAGTAGGTATATTCATAAATACCTTATGGCATTTTTCAAATACATGCTTATGAAATAAATGACACTATACTGATGTAAGGAGCATTAAACTAAAGTGACAGTTTCAGTTATTAACACTTCTCATCATGTAAAAGGCAGAGGTCTAGTTAAGAGCATCGCATATCAGTTCTATTGGAGATTTTAACTGCTTCAGACTTAAGTGATCGTTTTCATGCTTATAAACATACGTAAGCCTATATGTACAAAAAGTGTGCATACATTTTATTCTTATATTTTACATATATCTTAAAAGCACAGCAGCCTGTTTGGTTTTAGAGGATAAAGGAAGTTGCAAAAAGTAAAAACTAAGTAGGACCACACTTTGTACATAAAACCACATGGGAACTGGACATCTAAAAAGCGTAATGCCTCTAAAATCTCCCTCACACAAAGTTATGATGATGATGATTAAATGATTATAAATATGCTACCTGAAGACTGAGACAATGTTTTATGATAGTTTTGAGAAAAGGTTTTGGTCTAAATAATCCTGATATTTTACTTTCTATTCAAGCCCATGTCAGAACGAAACCTCATATTTCAGAAAAATGCTTCTAGTGTTCTTAATTTCAAAGCAAGCTGATGGAACAACATTTCATTAGTAGTCATTTTGGACTGTTTCTGTTGGTCCATATCTCATGAAATTTGAACAGTGTAAACAGTTGGTATTTTTGAATAATGTGAAGAGATAAAAATGGCAAAAATGGAGATGGAGGCACTTTTAGGTGTACTGGTGGTTTTGGAAAGAACATTAAGTGGTGTTTATGCTGTAGATCTCCTGACCCCTGGTTTACCACCACAGTGAATGTAGGTGTGTCTGCACTACAAACCATCTCACATCAATATACATCTCAATCATCAATTTATGAAGATTTTAGAGAAATTAGCACTGGTACTAAAGTAAAACTCATAGTAATGTGTGATGTCTTGAAATGTTGCTAGTAAGACTGAGTTAAGGGCCTGACCAGATAGAGTTATGTCAAATTACTTAGACAAAAACAAACAGGTCACATTCGGTCTGCAGTCGCATGCAAAAATGTACACAAACAGAGAATCACAATGATGTGAACATGACACTATACCTGGATATCATTCCTGTCATGAAGGAAAGAGCCACAGTCTGAAAAAGAAACATTACACTGAATTTATGGTTTTAGACTTCATTTCCTCATAGATTGAGCCTTTATTGCCTCCTGTATGGCCTAAACCGTGCCTGTGGGCCAACAGAGACTACAGTCCAATTTCATTTTGTTAGCCTGGGAAATAAGTCCCAACACTTCATGTGTGTAATGCTTATTTTTCACAGAGCACATTAGCAAGGTTGTTGCGGTACTCACAAAAATTGTCAGCAGAATCAGGTTCCATGGAAACCTCCTCCTGTGGTGAAGATGGAAAAAGAATGATGAATGAAAATGGACGGTGTGTTTTGTATGAAAGATCTAACAGCTGTACATGAGAAAAGTAAAGTGGCGTTTATGGAAAATGCCTCAAGAGAGAAATACTGAAGTAGATTTAATACATGAATAAGTTCAAATAAATGGCATAAAAGTAATACACAAACACTCATACTTAAGTATCTATTAAAAAAAACATAAAAATGATCTTGAAGAAATAAAATCTTGTTTCTTACATGGAAATTTAAAAGGATTTTGCAAAGGCACTTTTTCGAAGACACAATGTTCCAGCGGCGACAACACTTTTATAGTCATGTGCAAAAGTCGCATTTTGTCCATTTTTTTGTGAAAAGTGCACATCTTCTAGATGAATCTTCTTCTTTTGCACATACACATACACACAGTTACTGTTTGTTTATTGAATCATATCAATGAAAACCTAATTTTCCTTGTTGATTTTAAAACAAGAGGTTGGTGTAGTTCATAAACACTGGCTCAAAGTTTCAAACACTCGATAGTCCCCTGTCCATATGGTCCGAACATGCGAAAGTAGCTGCGAAAACAGCTGGGTTTGTGTTCCCTATTTTTGGTGAACAAAACCACACAAATGTCATGAGTGGTTCTAAGGGGAAAAATTGCAAGATAACTGTAGGATATGGGACCTTAAAATGCTAGAAGAAATTAAAAAGGTGGCCTATGCAAAAATAACATATTTTACCATAAATTATAAACAAGAAATAAAAATATTTAACCAGTGAACTGGTGACAGTGTTGTGGGCGCCCAAGAATTTTGATATGCATTGGGGGCTGAAGGTTGGCATATCTTGTCTGATCCCACAGAAGAGCTTATTTAGCACAAAAAATGAAAAATGTAATACTGGCTTTGATAGGAAGGTGTCAGAACATATAGTGCATCACAACTTTATGCATATGTTGCTGTGTAGCCTCAGACCAGTCAGAGTGTCCATGCTGACCCCATCCACTGCTGAAAGGGATCAGAACTCGATCATAAAGCAACAGAAAAAGATGGCTTGGTCTGATGAATCATGTTTTCTTTTACATAATGTGGACAACTGTGTGAGTGTGAATCGCTTACTGAGGAAGAAATAGCATCAGGATGCACTATGGGAAAAAGCCTGGGCTCTATACCATAGGCAGTGTTCTGCTTGGAAACCTCCTGGCCTCTTCCAGCAGGACAACTGTCCCTGCCACACCATGGACATGGTTCAGGAATGGTTTGAGGAACATGATAAATAGGTGTTGACTTGGCCTCCAAATTCCCCAGAATCAAGTGTAAATGGGACGTGCTGGACAAACTGGTCTGGTCTATGGAGGCTCCACTTCACAATTTACAGGACTTAAAGGATCTGCTGCTAAGGTCTTGGTGCCAGAATACCACACCTTCAGAGGTCATGTGGATGGTTCAAGCCTCAACAAGTCAGAGCTGGGGAACCTACACCTATTTTAAGTCGGTGGTTTTAGTGTTATGGCTCTTCCTGTTCGGTATACATCTCTTTCCCTCACTCACTCACTCTCACTCTGTCTCTCTCACTCCCTTTTGACAGCATGAGGGGCACCTACACAATGTTAGGCAATATTAGGTTTTAATGTTATTGCTGATTGGTGTACATCACTATGCAGTATATATTGTGTTTTAAATGTGTAATCACTTTTTGTATCTGTGCGATTTTAAATACATAAAGATAGACACTGTTTGACCTGTGCAGGTTACTATCCATAACTCACCTTGGTCCAGAGAAGAGGGCTAGAGTCATGTAGGTCACAAAGAACACAATGCTGTGAGATGAAAATGATAACAAAATGTTTTAGTACTGTGCATGAATCCCTGTGGAAATACAATCATGGAGAACAATAAATAGTTCCTGGTGTTTTTTTGATATCCAACAGTTGGTTATAGCTGATACCACAGTGTAAAGAATCCTAATAGTTGTAATGTGAACTTCTGTAATGCGGTTCATTCTAGATGCATTTGATATTCTTCTACAGTAATGGGAACTGGCCTAATTGTTACCTTTAGAGACTACTTTCTGATGGCTTCATATTTAATCTGACTATAGTGTGTGCTCAAAATGTTAAAACCTTTAATTTCATATTTATTATGTATCAAATAAAAGGTTTTTGATTTTGATTTTCTGTTGTTTCTGGACCACAGTTAAACATTAATATACTCAATTTCAGTGTTTATTTTTGTACTTTTTTAATGAAGGCAAGACAAAGCACAGGCTATTACTGGAATTGTTCGTCACTAGAAAAGAAGATTAAAAACCTTCAAATTACAATTTAATATATTTAAAACTAGCTAATGTTAAATGTGTGTGTATAGTTGGCTTGTGTGCATCTCTTCAGCTGAAGCTGACGCCCAAAGGGAGCCAAAAGAGATGATGGAACACCCGTATCCTAAAGGGGGAGATAAGACAGACTTAAAAGTTGGTTAGGGCGTCGGCCCTGCAAACAGAGGGTTTGGGGTTTGAATCCCAACTGCTAGTGTGACTGCCGAGGTACGCTTGAGCAAAGTACCGTCCCCACATGCTGCTCCCTGGGCGTCTCGTTGGCGGCAGCCCCCTGCTTCACTTGGTGAATAGGTTAAATGCAGAGAAAGAATTTGTGTTGTACTTGGATGACTATGCATGTGACAAATAAAGAATCTTAATCTGATATATTTAATCTTGACATGTGGTTAAAAAAAGTCTGGATAAGGCAGACATGTGGTAAAGATGTCTGGATAAGATAGACATGGGGTAAAAAAGCCTAGATGTGATAGATACAGGGAAAAAAGTGTGGATAAGACAGACATGGGGAAAAAAACGTGTGAATAAGATGGACATGGGGAAAAAAGTGTGGTTAAGACGGACATGGGGATAAAAGTGCAGATGAGTCAGACACAAGGGAAACGGAGGGGTTATCATAGCACCTGAGGGAGCACAGAGCTCAGACATATCTGTACCAGTAATGCTGGGCAATTTCGGAGGCTCAGCAAAACCCCAAAAGACTTTGCAAAACCCAATATCCTCTAGAAATGCCAAATGAATGACTGTGACCCCTGCTGATGAAGGGCAGAATGCAGGTGCCCCTGGTCTGGTGCCCCTGGTCTGAGAGATAAACCCCCTGGAGACAGGAGCAGAGGTGCCAGCCCTGAGACTCCCTCTGGTGGAAAGGCAAGGAAGTGGCACTCAATCCAGCCCCAGGCTCTTTGGAATTTTTTTTTTTTTTTAAAGGTACTGCTCCTTGTATTCAGTTTATGAAAAACACATTTCTTCTGTTTGGATGATTGTGACTTTTCCTGGAGTTATGATCTTCTGAATTATTCTGATAATTGTGACTTTTTAACCTGAAATAAACTACTCCATAACTGAACTGAGCCATCATTGAAGATAAGGCTCCGCCCTCATCTGGAAGCTCAGTTGGTTTGATTACAGCAGTTTACAGCAGATTTACTTTCCAGATGCTCCAAATCTCAGAAATGAGAGTGATGAGAAACAGATCAGCATCTAGAGCAGACTAAACAAACATAGCAGAACAATTATAATCACTTATTATAACTTTGAGTATAAGTTTCAGCAATACTGAAGTTGAAATGGGCAGCGTCTACATATATTTAATCTTTTAAACGACGCTCTGCTTCTTCCTCATCGACCACAACTCTAATATTCATTTTTTTTTGTTTTAAGTCTTCAGAGTTGGTTGACTTTACTATGTCATGACTTCATAGGACATTCATTTTTAAGGAACAGTCCAAAAAGTCTAAATTTTACCGTGTGCTATATTGTTTCACCATCCTGACACACACACAGCAAATAGTAAGTATTTCAAAAAGTCACTTACTATGCTGCCCAGTACCAGCCAGGGTTGGACTGTATGTATTTTCTAACTGGATCACTGGGAGAGGGAGAGAGAGAGAGACAGAATGAGAGAGACAGAGTGAGTAAATGAGGGAAAGAGACATATACAGAACAGGAACAGCCATAACACTAAAATTGTGTATGTTCCCCAGCTCTGACATGTTGAGACATGAACAAACCACAAGACCTCTGAAGGTGTGCTGTGGTTAAGACATTATAGTTGCAGATCCTTTAAGTCCTGTAAGTTATGAGGTGAGGCCTCCATGGATAGGACTAGTTTGTCCAGTACAACCCACAGATTTGTACTGGTGCTGATTTGCTGCTACAGATTTTCTGCTACACTTGTAACTTAAAAATCTAATTTAGCTTACATATTTTACCTTTAACTTTAACCTTTATTTGTGTTCTAGAAATGTTAAGATTTGTGTTTTATTGTACTTCCTTTCATACTTGTCACGGGCGAGAGTAAGGGAAAGGTAAGGGGAGGACGCACTCAGCAGTAGACTCGAGGGTTTTAATGAGTCAATA
>JBBIGA010078843.1:0-11729 GCA_037576975.1 Alestes dentex | reverse complement strand
TTTTTGTATATATATATATTTTGTGCATTTTGCGTACATGTATATATACACACATACATACATATACATTATATACATATATATGTGTGTGTGTGTGTGTGTAGATTTATAGCACATATACATAGCAAGCAGTCCTACACTTTATTATATAATACACTTTAGTAGCCTAGTGGGTAAAACACTTGCCTGTGAACCCGATGACCACAAATTCACAGGTTCAAACCCCCCACTTTCTACCACTGTGTTCTTGAGCAAGATGCTTAACCCTCAGTTGCACCAGGAGGACTGTCCCTGTAACTAATGATTGTAAGTCGCTCTAGATAAGAGCGTCATCCAAATGCCCCCTTTACCCTTAGGATTAACAACCCTGTAAATTTAAGAACCCTGAACCATCTCAAACCTCAGCTCTGTATATTCTAAGTAAACTTCAAGTAAGACATTTAAGTGTTTAAAGTCCAGATTTACATCCATGACATCTGTTAAAACTGAGTCTGTTATTACAAGTACATTCAAAAGTGTGCAAATCCTCATAAGCACATACAGTCATGCCATTCAGGTCATCCACACATTCACAAAAATGAGTGTTTTATACATAGACAGACAGACACAAGACAAAATTGCTATTCATATTAAACTTAAAAGCCCTGTTATTGATATTGCTGGGAATGTTAGAAACCTCAAGTTTTGTCAGAATTTATAAGTAGCACAAAACGCCATCATCCTTCATCTGTCCTTCACTTTTCTTCTTTCTACAGCTACCAAAGTGACCAACTGACAATACAGTTTAGCCTAAGACTAGGCTTAAACTGTGTCCAGCAAATCATCTCTTTCTGTCTAAAAGTAAGTAGACACCTGCTTGTCCAACATTTTGAATGAAATCAAAGGTATTAACAGGGAGTTTGCTACAGTACAGTATGATACGCTAGATACTGGAACATTACTGTGAGGACAAAATCATTAGTGAGGTCAGGTACCAATGCTGGTAGATTAGTTCTGGATTTCAAACACTGCATAAATCTTAGTGTTTTCTCAACTCTAATACACCTGATCCAACTAAATGGCTAATAAATAAGCCTTTCCTGAGTTTAAGCGGATGTGTCAGAGCTTAAAACACTATGGGCTAGTCTTTAATCCTGATATGGATTAAGTTTGATCTTGTACCAAAAGCCAGTGTCAGTGGAAAAAGAATGATAAATTCTTAAAGACTTCATCTGGGACTGAGACACTGGTCCTAAATGTTCAGTGCAGAGATACTGAAGATCTCTAGATATCTAATCCATCCATCCAGTTCGTCACTAGCATCGTTTCTGGGTCTTGGCGGTGCCCTTGAGGACGATGTAGGGCAGGCCAAGGGCCCAGCTGTCCCGTGGCCAGTACTGCAGATCAGGAAGTGAGTAGGGAATCTCCTGGCTAGCGTCCAGATAAGCGATCAGGGTGCTCCCATAGGCCGTGGCAACCACAATCAATATGTGCCTTTATAAAAGAAGAAAGGAAAAAGGAAGTGGACATTGTCGGTAATAAGCAGGCCTTAAATTGGCAATCCACCCCAAAACCAGCATTTAATATGATATTTGTATGTAGTATTTTGCGGTATACACTGTAGCCCTCGGCATTAATGGCTTAACAGAATTTACAATGAACCCCTAATGCGCCGCAAATCCTGACTGCTAGCCAATTATCCAGATGTTAAGAAGTCTGGACCTAGTAAGCCATGGTCATCAAACACTTTTCTTTGTAAAATAAATAATTAGCCAGGAATATAAAACATACCATCCTCAAGTAAACATAACCAAACCATATGGAATCTTTGAAAATGTAAATCCACCATCAAGACGAATACACAGTGGCATTTTCCCTAGCATTTAAACCAAGAAATTTCCCTTTAGCGACTTCTGTGGCAGGTGAGTAGGCATGTTTGAGGCAAATGTATCAATGAAGCTTCAGAGCAGGAATTGTGATCTAGAACCAGATTCTTTTCTTAAGAGATAAATATCTGATCTTTACTGCACATGCTGATGTGTCTTATGGTCATCTTGTGAGGGCAACACATCATTAGTGGCTTCAGCTTAGTGACAAAATGTGTGGATGTTGGTCTTATCAAGTCCGTCCTAATACTAGATATGAGTCGCTTACACACATAAATGTGAACTGTCAGATCTGAGCAAATCGAATGTTTACAGAAGGAGTACAACAGGTTTTTGTGACAAATTCTTTTTGGCCGGCTGCACAACTAGTTATCTAATTATGCAACTAACTACAAGGGGCAACATAAAAATCTCCCGACTAGAAAACACAGAAAGCTTTAATGGACTATTTATTGAGCTTATCAAACAATGCCATCTGCATCTAACCAGCAGTTCTCACCAGATGCCGTGCAGATAGCAGAAGTTGAGCTTTTGCCAGAAGCTGCAGCCAAATCGGTCGCTGATCCAGCAGGAAATGGCCAGCACCCACAGGCCAACGGAGGCCCAAGCCAGACGCAGCACACGCTTGTCTGTACAGCTGCAAAGGGGGAAAAGACAAGAAGTCACCAATAAATCCCAAAAACTCACACAAAGTTCCCCTGGAAAAAATCTTTATCATCCTCTAAAACCTTTACTGTTGCATTAGAATCTTTTAATGTTACATTAGAAACGTGATGAATATGGGGATTGGCATGCACTAATCCTTCCAGCACTGACATTTCACTTTGAAAAGCAACCCTTTGCATTATTATGTATTGATAGCCAGTGTTTCATTTAAGTCATATCAGCACTGTTGGAAAAAAAAAATATATCTTTAAATGAGTAACTCTACAGGAGAGGATACAATGTTCTTAACTTAATATTAGTTAACAAAGCTTCTCACACATGCTACCTAAGTACAATATGTCCTTCTAGTACATTTCTAAATCTTTTCTATTGTTAGAAAACAAAACTTTTTTATTTGAAATCATATATGCTTTATCTGTATACCCCCACACACTGATTAATGTAACAAGATTTTAATCATAATGTGTTTTTAGACCATTGCTACTGGTCTGTTTGTCCTGAAATTATAACACAGCTTAAAAAGGAGTAGATTTTTTTTTAATTATGTAAAACAAAAAGAAACCCTTGTTATCATTGAGATTAAAAACTACATATTACATATTTTAATGACACTGAATGTGTATAGAATGCTGAAAACAGTGGGGGGAATCCTACAGTAAAATTTGTAGGACAGGTGTGCATGCCTCCTGTCTAAGAGAGCCTGAGTCCAGTGGTTTGGTGGTTTACTTGATCAAACACACCTGATTCAACCCATCTCTCAGGCCTCGTCCACACGGACATTCAAATATTGGATGAATGAACGCACTCTGAACACCAAAAGCGCTTTTGTTGTGTTTTTGCTTGATTGACTTCAGTGAGGCGTTACATCAGCATTCATTTGACGCCAGCCCACAGCCCAGTTTGTAGTTTTGTGTATTTACCTGTGGGGGCAGTAATTATTCTGTTCAAAGTGTCTACATGTGGGTCATCTTTGTAGATAGCTCTGCACTGAAACATGGATCTGGCTGTAGTCAACATTATTGTCAAGGCATGTTAGGAGAGCTCAGGTGCTGCTGGATTAACAGCATTAACTGTAGAAGCCAGTGGCTCAGAGAAGATGGTGGAAGACTGTATGCGAGGCTTTTAACGGTATGAGAAGAAAGATTAGTGCCAGGGTAAAGTGATTGGGAAGGTGGAAGTAGGTAGAATGTGGTGCAGGAAAGGCTGGTGACTGTAAATGTGATGTTCAGTATTCATGAGGCATATTCATGGGACAAGAATCATGGGACATATTCAGTCGTCCAGAACGTCAACCGAACACCATGTAAACACAATAGCGACGTTTCTTTGCGTTCGTCGGGATTTCGGCAGAAATTGACGCCAAGAAGACGCTGTGTGCAGCGTTTATTTAACGCCATCCGAACGTGCAGTCGACCGAATGCAGGTGCTTATTGCCCGTGTGGACGCTTTGATTTGCTCCAATGAGGAGAAACACAGTCGGCACTCAGTCCGCGCTCAACTGACACCACGGACACCAGAAAAACGCCTAGTTCAAACGTCCATGTGGACGAGGCCTTAGCTGGCAAGTTTAGTGTGTGTTTCTACCAAACTGTGCTGGACACTGGGCCTCCAGGACCAGAGTAGTGCACCCCTGGTGTACAATTTCTGCCCTCTTCTTCCACTACTCACGTACACAGTCATTATTCAGATATAGTTTAGTGACATACAAAATACTAGGTAACTAGATTTTTCTCGTGAAACATTCACTACTTCTTGAGAGCCTCTCAATAAAAACACTGATTCACAGACATACAGGCGTTAGACTGCACAGTTAATACTTAATAAAGCCTTGTTATTACTAACATTCACTGTGGAAATCACTAGGTTTCCCCCCTCGTTTAAAAGTATTAGTATTGGGGTAGCATCTGTGAGATTAAAAAAACAACAACAACAATTAATGCTCTCCATCAGTTTAAAACAGTCAACGTGCATTATTAAAGTCTTGTTTGCGCCGAGTACCCGAACTATCATGTCATTTCTTAATGAATGATATTAACTGGCCCAGGTCCTACTAGAATACATTCACTGCAAACAAGTTAGCAGTTTGAGCTCCAAGTATAACTATATAATGACCTTTGAAACTATAAACATAAAAGTGAACAGAAGAGAGCTGCTCTGTACCTCTTTAACTCCAGACTCAGAGAGTAGAGGATGTGCAGGGCAAAGCAGTTGAGGGCGTAAGCATTGGCTGTAGGTTTAACAAACGAAGACAGTGTGGTCACTACTGTGATGATCAGCACCATGCGAGAGAATGAGGTCCTATAGAGAACAAAAGGAGAAAATGAATTTGTACAATTTAAACAACAAAATCTGTTATGGTTTTAAAAGTACAGAACATAAATCAACCTATAACCCAAAGACTAGTTTAGGCAAAATCTCTTCGGTTCATTAGCTTTTGCATTGGAGCTCCAAGGCTAATGCAGCTAACACGTACAGGAAGTATATTTCTCATAAACTAGCACTGTGCCTAAAGAAGCAAACTTCAGACCCCAAATACGTCTTGAGTGATATTTGGGAAAACTACGGTAATGTGGCTGTTGCCTAAATTAGTCCTTGGTGTATATTTTGCTATCTGATGTTGTATAATAATATTATATGTGTTATATAATATAAAACCAAAATCTAATATAAAACCAAGAACTTCCCATGTTGACCCAAATGTAGACGATCAATCGAAACATCTTGGGTGACTATAGTGCATCCAGAGCTACAAGACAAGTGTTGAAGTAAAGGAAGTGTAAATCCCACTAAATAGCACTGCACATTAAATATCTCACACCTGCTCCAAACCTGTTGTTAGGAATCGTTAAGTCACTTCATACAGACTTGCTTATGGTCCCTGACACTGTATAATTATTTCTGTCCATCTCTGTAGACAACGGCATGTAATACAGTGTCAGAAACAACAAGCGAGTCTTGTTTGAGATTAGATGGTTTATAGTATAAATGTGAGTTTTGCTAAACCATCACCTTCATCACACCAACTGCTGAATGCTCCAGTAAAGTGAGCATGTCATGGTTTGTTCCAAGAAGAAAACAATCACTCAGCTGTTACTTTCCAGGACAGGACCTACGCTACAGGATGTGCAGAAATAATCATCTGAGGCCTATTTATCTAAAAAAAAAAAAAAAAAAAAAGAAAAGAAAGCTCATGGACTAAAGTGATCTAAAACAGAGATATACAGTCAGGTAAACTGTGAGATACAGTCAGGTAAATAGTGGGATACATTCAAGTTCCTATGCATGAAAAGTTAAAATCATTTGTATTTATTATGCATATACCACTGCATCGCTGTTTCAAAGAAAATCTATATTGTATTATGTGCCTGAAAGCTGTGCCAAGAATTCAGAGGGGATGCTGTCCAAACTTTCTTTTAGATCCCGAAATAAGCAAGACTGGATCTGGCCTGCAGCTGCTCGTAAAACACCCCCGCTGTCTTTATAGGACTTCGGTTGCACAGTTCCTCATTAATATTTCACACTTTCCCATCCCACTCTTAAATATTAATGTGGTATCTGGTAAGGCCTCATTGAGAAAGTCCTGGAGGTCTGCTCTCACACCACGGGGAGAAAACGATGTACAAGTCTGAAGCAGGCTACTGTTACACACATTGCCTGAAAGGATCCTTCAACTGGCTCTTTGCTTATTAGCAAGCGCAGTAGACCTTTCTGGTCTGAAAGACATAGCACATAATGTTCTGTGGGTAGATAAAACTGCAGCCAGAGGAGAATTACTATACACTGTACTACATAAACTACATAAAAAGCCCTGCTCTGCATATGTTAGAGGTCTGTGTGCTCCTAATACACCCGATCCATCTAATTAGCTAATGAAGTCCTACCAAGGCTGACAGAATGTCCAGAGATCGGAGAAAATACTACAAAGTGTAGGACAGAGGGGCATCTAGGACAAAATGCGGGAAACACCATTTTAAACATTCACCATATTCACTTCACATGACTCTCAAACTACTTCAACTACAAACTGAAGACAAGTTGCTCCCCTCCTATCAGAAGCTTGTCACAATACATTCATGCTGACAACTGTACAGAGTAAAAACAGATTAAAGTGTACAGAAACTGTCTTATCAATCTGATTCTTTTCCTCTGGTGACAACTCACCCACAAACTTCACCATTTTTAGACCAAAAGGAGACCAAAAAGAGAAGAATAGGGCTTTACAAACTCTGCTCCTCTGCAGATGCTGGGTATATTCAGTTCAATTTAATTCAAGTCCATTGTCATATAACACACACCTCTATAATAAAAAAAAAAAAACACTTCTGAGCAATTCACAGGCGTATGAGACAATAAAAATGTCCCTGTAGCAGAATGCAGTGCAACAGCAAGGCTTGCAGTTTGAACAGCAAATTGAACAGCAATGGCATAACAAAGTTCACAGTATCATGGCACTGCAGTTCTATAGGCGAAACCTTATGTGAGCTATCAGGAGCTTTTGTCTTTCTACAGCTGTTCATATTTGCATAAAATGGTATTTCAACACTGACCAAATGGCAGCAATCCAGAGTACGTGGATGGGAGCTGATAAGCTAAACGAACCAACATGATACAGGTGAACATTCTAGACACTCCCTACAATCAATCAGACAAACACATGGTTGCTGGTGTTCGCAGTTTTAACTTTCAACTAATTCAAAAGTTGCTTAAGAACGCTGAATGTCAAGTAGTTACCTGTCTTTAACAAAAGACGGAAAGTGCTTGCGTGGAAACCAGAGAGAGTAGCCGATGGCCAGCACCCACAAGATGGACAGTTCATCCAGCATCTGCCCCATGAAACTGAGGGTCATGTGGAAGTACATAGAAAACAGACCTGTTGGGATAGAAGTGAATGAAAAAAAGAAAATAGATACATAATTAAACTCGTAGTAGCACTAGTGCAAGGCGCTTCAAAGTTTGTGAACCTTTTGAAATGTTCAATATTTCTGCAAAAGTATGACCTAAAACATCATCAGATTTTCACACAATTTTCCTAAAATTTAGGAATCCAATTAAACAAAAGGGACAAAAAAAATTAGATTTGGCTATTTATTTCCTTAGGAAAATATTCAATATTACATATGCCTGGGTGGTAAAAATATGCTGACCTTTGCCCTCATTATCTGGTGTGACCCCCTTGTGCAGCAATAACTGCAACTAAACACTTCCATTAACTGTTGTTCAGTTCTGCACCTCAGTGTAGGAAATTTAGCCCATTTCTCTGTACAGAACATCTTCAACTCAACTCAATCATTCTCTGGTAAAATGACTAAAGGTATACTGAGGGTCACTGCCTTGCTTGACCCTGTGACCCACATTCTGAAAGCTGAGATTCTGTTTATGGACAGATGTCCTGACATTTTCATGTTATAATTCAGAATGTATTGTCCCATCAAGGATGGCAAGCTGTCCTGGACCAGATGCAGCAAAACAGGCCCCCATCATGGTATTCCCACCACTATGTTTCTGTTTTTACTACTGTTTTTTTATATAGTTGCTGTCGGAACAAAATCTCACTTCTAAAAGGGTCTAAACACTTTAAAGGAGATGGAAAAAACATTCACGACTTACAATGGATATTATCATTAACTTTTCACACGATGTAAAAGTCAGTTGTCTTCGCATTATGTAAAGACATGCAAGGTTTTGTTCCGACAGCAAGGTTTAAATGTGTGTGGTTACCTGTGTGGGGATTAATACTGAAGGATCAACACACTGATGTATGACAAACAGATTTAAATGCTTTGGCAACACTAACTTATGATACGATTGATTCATATGAACTTATGAACAACATGGACATACGAACAGTGACAATAAAGTGTCTCTGAGTGGAGTTGAAATAGGAGAAAGGGGATGATGAAAACCAAAATGATGACAATTAAAAGATGGAAATAGTAGTGTTATGCTTTACAGCTTCATTCATTAAATCTTTTCTCTTCATAAATCTGAGAAGTCTAATGTATACATGCTGCGCTGTATCTCAGTATCTGAAACGCCATTTTTTCCATAATCTAGCTCTATCTCCTATTGCTATACTCTTAGTTTCAAAATGAATGACACTAAATCTTTTCTTTGTCCAACACTTTTCCTGTCCCGTCCAGAACCCCTCAGTGTTTGAGGTTAGGTATCCCTTTAAATATTGTATTCAGGAGATGTGGCAGTGTGCTGCATTGACACCTTCTGTTTAATAGATGAGGCTACAGCCTAAAGACACCACAGGCCACTTATCCCGGCCCGGGCCAGATAGCTGGGCTGTGTAAGAATGGCTGATGAAGGTGACATAAGAGCAGCCGATGGGTAAAACTGCTGCTGTGCATCTGAGCGCAGGTGGACACGCACCCACAAAGATCATCATGAGCCAGACCAGGTGGACTGCCAAGTTCCGTTCCTTGGCGTATGGGTGCAGAAGGTACAGCATTATGGGCGCAACCACAAAGAAGACAAAACTGCTCATCTGAAATAAAGCAGAAGAAATACATACATAAAGAAAGCATCAGAAATATAGCACAGGGAGAGAGTGCAACATCCCAGTTTACCACAGCACTCAAATTTGCATTTCAAATATACAGCAGTTGATCATCAGGATTATGTTTAGTGTTTGAAGCTTGCCTCTTTAGTTTTGCACTGTTCGTAACAAACTGTGCTACGATATGGGCCCTTAAAAGAGCACATACATGCATGCGTGCACACGCGCACTCAAAATGGAACCGTGATGCTATAACCAGTTAGGCAAGCAGCACACGGCCGGTGTGACTGCCGCTGAATGGTCATGCCACTTGCAGTGTCGATTTCCTGACAGGTTCTGTGCGCTCTTGCACGACGTAACAGTGTTCAAACTTTCCCACCAGTACAGTCCCTTCAGTGCTGCCGCATAAAGCTGTGTGTGTCTTGTCATTACCGTGTTGAAGTACTCCACAACATTTTCAGAGTGTTTGTAGTTGTCCTCACACCAGTCCACATCAGAGCTCTCGTAAGAAAACACTCCTGCCATTTTCTCAAGTGATGGGATGCCTTGGAAAGAGAGTGGGTGAGTAAGGGGGACGCAGAGAGATAGTTAGAGAAGGAGACAAGGGAGAGAGAGATGAAGAGAGGAGAAAAGAAAAGGGTGGGATAAAGAAAGGGGTGGCAAGAATGAGGAATATGAAAAGATGAGGGAGAGAGAGGTAAAGCAACAGAAAGAGATGGAGAAAGACAAAAAGAAGAGGACATAACAGCAGAAAGACAAATAAGGGAAAAGAGGGGAAATAAATAATGTGAAGAAAGGTAGGAGGGACAGAGAGAGAGAGACAGAGAGAGCGAGACAGGGAGAGAGAGACAGAGAGAGAGTAAGAGAGTGAGAGGGGAGATATAGCAGCAGAAAGAGATGGAGAAAGGTGAAAAGAAGATATAACAGCAGAACGACAAAGAAGGGAAGAGAGGGGAAATTATTAATGTGAAGAAAGGTAGGAGAGAGGGAGAGATAGAAAGAGAGTAAGAGAGAGAGAGGGGGAAGATTTATCAGCAGAAAGAGATGGAGAAAGGCGAAAAGAAGATAAAACAGCAGAATGACAAAGAAGGGAAGAGAGGGGCAAAATCATTTGTGTGAAATAAAAGTAGAATAGAGAGAGAGAGAGAGAGAGAGAGAGAGAGAGAGAGAGAGAGAGAGATGTTAAAGGTAGTGTGAGAACATGTTTTGTATTACAGGCTCTCTAGCTAAACAGAAGAGCAGTGTTACAACTTTATATCAAATGTATAGCGAATACTGATATGAGGCCACGTTTCCAGGGCCCATTAAAAATGAAAACGAAAATAAAGTGTTTAATATTACAGAAAATGACAGCGAGGCTCCACCTGACAACCATCACAGCATTGAAACCTGACAGCTATTCTAGCCTGCCTGGTCTCTAGTCGACCCTCCAAAGTAATTTTACGCACAATAATGATATTAAATGATTTTGAAGTGCTTTGGAATGCCTTTTTTAACTCATCATTATCGACACGGGCTCAGAGCCTCTGTAGTAGTGACGAGTGAGAGCAAACAGCTAAGCTAACAGCACTAATGCAGAGTCCTGAGTTTTCCACTTACCTCTCAGAAACGATTCCATGCTGCCTGGGAGCAGAGTGCTGCAGGAGAGAAGCCTGAGCAGTTTAAATAGAAGAAATGTCCCCAAGCCTGTAGCACCAGTCCAACAGTGACATCAGGACTACCGGTGGGGCAGGTAGGCATTAGAGTCAGAGGTGTGATGGGGTGGAGGTATACAGCTTGAAATCCACAGTTACAGCTTGAATGTCTTTGTACTTCTATTTTCAAAGGGTATCACTTTTTCTTCAGCTCAAGCATGCTTGCCATTCTTGCCATTCTCGCCATTCAATTCCTGATTCTCTTTTTTAGGTTTAAAATCATTTTTCTTCGTTGAGCTCCTGGTGCTCACTCCTCTCTTTGGAGCCTTAGCATTTTATTTTGAATCAAAGGTAAAAGAAGTGAGCCTAACAGACTCTGACTCTGAGTCATTATTTAATTCAAATTCATTCACCGTAGAAAAAGTTCCACACTCATTTACCCACCTGAGCCACTCATCTGTCAGCAAGTCAAGTCTCCACAGCCCGCCTGTCAACTTTCCAGGACCCACCTGAACCCAGTAACCAATCACGTTGCAGTAAAGCAATGATGCGTTTTATGTTTCAGCCAATAAGGTTCATCAGATGACCATATTACATTATATGGTGCTGTTTGGGGAAAAAACCGTAATTTTGTTAAAGATACTTCAAAAAACGTAATTAAAAAAAAAGACACTTCATGCGTCTTCATGCCACCCAGGGTTTTTCCTTTTTACATTGCTTTTACAAATTTCACAATGTATATATATACTGTGTGTGTGTGTAATATATACACAATATATATATGTATATATATATTGTTGGAAAGGTTACTTTTAAAATGTATTCCACTACAGATTACAGAATACATGCACCTAAATGTAGTTTGTAACGTATTCCGTTAAGTTACTCAATGTGAGTAACGTATTCTGAAAACTTTGGATTACTATATATTGTCATGCTTTTTACAACTACATGAATGTAGCAAACACATCCTGCAAATTTGTTTTCTCTACCAATTGGCTGTTAAGCCCAAATCTCCCTGAATAGACAACATATTTACTGTAGATTTACTGTAGAGGA
>JBBIGA010078823.1:0-11729 GCA_037576975.1 Alestes dentex | reverse complement strand
TTGCATTGAATATAAAATCATGCTGTTGTGACGACACATGACACGTGACATCAACACAGCGGATGTAGTACGTCCGATTTCCATTTATACTTCCCTCATTCATATTATGTAGAACGTACTGTTTTAACGGTAGAGTTTAAATGTAGTACCTACTCAAGTAGTATGTGATTTCGGACGCAGCCCATGGCGACTCATGAGATAATTAACAACAACTAAAAAATACATCTGTATTTGTACAGTCAATGGAGGACTAGTCCATTGTTCTTCAAAGTTAAAGTGTTCCGTTCTAAATTTGTTGTGCTCTACAAATTAGTTTGAGAATTATAAGAAGACATGGTGAATTGTTTTTTTTTTTATTATTACTATGCCAATCCTTTTTAGTTCTGTTGGCTATATTGAGAGGTCTTATTTTATTTTGCAAATTTATTTGAGAATTAGCCCGTCCAATTAAGATAAATTTTAAGTTGTTGGTTGTAAAGATCTGGATGGATATTTTATTTGATTTTTTTTATTCTGTTTTTCAGTTTTATTTTTCAAGACTTGGTGAATAGATATTTTTTTCTATAACTCGGCCTACCCTTTTTAGTTTTGTTGATATTGGCAACAGTGAGAAGTGTTATTGTTGGGTTCGAATATATATGATATAGGCCATCTAATTAAGGCACATAGCCTTCAGGTTGGACAGGTTTTAGAGTAGAGGACTGACAAAGTGCAATCCAATTACAAAAACAGTTATCCAGAGCACCCCCACCCCTTTCCCGCCTCCGTCACCACCATGTGCCCCCTTCACATTTCTGTATGCTCCCTCACATATGCCTATCTAGGACCGGCCCTGTTTGTCAGACAACTTACTATTTGTTATCAGAGATTTATTTACTAGCAGGTAATGGTGTAGTTTTGAAGAACTGGTGACTTGCTTTGGAGCAAACTTTTGCATATAGTGTCCACTTTATTAGAAACACCTACCCTGCAGCTACATTCGTTGGCCATTTTATCAAACTCCTAGTGTGTGTAAACACAGCTCTTCATGTCAGTAGCTGCTGCTCCTTTCATTTATACAACAATTAAACGCGCACGCACTTTTCCCCACATTTAAAAGACCACAAGTTTAATGTCTCCACCTTTAATTTAAGGCATTAAAAGATCAGAACAGAAATGAAGAAGGTGACTGATTGAACTGTTACAGAATCATCGAGGCATAAAATCACTGCCTCACAGAAACCGCCTCGGCCAGTCAGGAAAGAATTTAAGGCTTTTCTGGACACTATTTTACTGTAAACTGTACAGTAAACAAAAATGTCCTTATAGACCTGCTCAGAGTGGGAGGAGTCAGAGTGGAAAATAATGTGCATATTATCATCATTATTAATATTATTCTTATTCTTATTAATCAGTGTGGGAGATGCACCAGGGCCACCGTTTCTCAGCTCAAGCGCACACGCACACACACACACACACACACAGACACACACACGCAGACACACACACGCAGACACACACACGCAGACACACACACGCAGACACACACACGCAGACACACACACACACCCCTCCTGTTACAGTGATCAGCCCTCACAGCACTCAACATTAAAGCTAGTTTAATTAAAACAAAACAAAACAAAAAAAAACAAAATTTAAAAGGTTAGCCCTCAAATCATCATCCCTCCTTCAGCTCTCAGGATTTAAAAACACAAAGGTCCAGAAATCAGCACTTCCTCACTGCGCCAGGATATTCAGCCTCTCCGCCTGCGTGAGAGAGAGAGAGAGACAGAGACAGACAGAAACAAAAGGACAGAATGATGTAACTGTTATAGAGGGTATTGTTGTAAAGTCACTAATCCAGAGTGTTTTGGTGAGCTCTGTTTCCAACAGCACGTCTACATAAGTATTAAAAACAAAACAAAAAACTTTATTTATCAGAACCTTTTCCAGAATTTGCTTCATTGGACCAGTAAGGTGACACAAATAAACCGACCTGACTCTTCACTCTGATCCCAACAAGACAATAAACGCTAAATAAAAGAAGCGACTAGTTAGTGTGCTTGCTCAAGCACACAGCAGCCGAAGGCGAAAACGATTTCCAAAAGTATTGGCACCCTGAACTTTCAGATAGTCCTGCTCGGACACACTTCGTCCGAAACCCACCAAACTTCTTGTGATACCTCAGACCAACTTCCCCGACACACAAACGCGGTCAGTGATGACCTGCAACCGTCTTTTCTTTGTCTTTCGCTCATGTCATCCCATTAAAACCAGTTGGTCTGCTCCTCTGATATCAGTAGCTTTCCCCCAGCACTTCCCACATCACCTTCACCTGCAGGTCAGAGATCACCACCCGCTCTCCAGAATTAAACCCCTCCCCCAAACAGGGCTGACTGACAGCTAAAGTGCTGCCGATGCTGCTGGAATCCAGAGCTGCACCAAATCCTCTGTCTGTGTGTGCTCCCACGCATGCACTGAGGTGAGACAAATGTTAGTGTCGCGCTAGCGCTAGTTTGAAGACTCTGCAAATCTGAGCAAGCAGAGCTAGAAAGAGAGGGAGAGCTAGAAGGAGAAGGAGAGGGAGAGAGAGGGAGAGATGATTGGGGCGGTGGAACAGCAGCATGTGCGTATTATTGCTAAAACAAAACACCTTTCTGCACGTTCTATCCATCAGATCCGTGCCAGGAGGATTTCACCAAATTTCAAAAATTCCCCCCATAATTCAGTGTGTGCAAACAGAGTGGGTTCAGAGTGTGTTTGGTATGAAACGGTTCATTGTAGATTTCTTTTACAGTTGAGGTGAGTCTCCAACCAAAATACAGTCGTTTTATTCACTACTGACCCCCAGTGAAGCTCCACATGTCTCTGAGTGTAATGGTAAAATAGTGGATAATCTGAACTAAAACACTTCTTTGGTGACTATTTTGCCTCACAATGCCCTGCCTGTATTCCTCCACCATGAATGAACTTATTTTAGGACCAAAAGCTTCTGAAAACTCTAGTAAAACAACGTCTCAGGCGCCAGGCGGTGCAACCAATACCGTTTTATGGAATAACTTTCTGTGAAAGAGCTTTTAGAGGCAGATGTTCACCACCTCTGTGAACAGTTTTGACTTAGGGAGTTTTACACCAAACTCACCCTGAAGCCAAATTCCCCCTTTAAGAAACAGATTAAATGTTTAGTATTTTTCTTTCAAGCACCAGCTTCCTTGTAAGGCATGTCACTGATTGAACAGATTTTGATTTCTGGAGATGAAGATGAAGAAATGTCACAGCCTGCTGTTCCTTTGCCTCTGGCGCCCTCTAGTGGTCACTGCTGGAAAGACGCAGCAGTCACAATGAGTTGAGAGAAGCTGGAAAGATCAAACCGCTCAGGACTACAGCAGGCAAATGGAGTACAGGAATGGATGGAGCAGACACAGTAGAGGGAGAATGAAGGGTAGAAGCCCACCTGGTAATAAAGGCTCCCTGGACGAGTCCAACACCTGATGGAGATCAAGTAATCAGACATGAAAATTTTACAGAGCTGAGTGTCCTGCAGGGGACATGCAGTATAGCTATTGTCCTCAACATGTCCAGGTCACAGTAGACAGCAGTGGATTTAGACAGAGATATTTACTTTTAATCGAGCTTCGCAAAATATCATCTGCTGATCGTAATTGCGATATCGTTCTCCGCAAGTGATTTACTAATCCAGCAAAAGTCTAATTTTTAAGGTCTTGACAAAGCTGTGCATGAATGGACGGGGCTAAACTGCTGTATATATATGTATACACAGTCAAGTGAAAAATATAGGACACCCTATGAAAGCCTGTGTGTTTTTGCAACATTCTTGGACATATGGATAATCTCAATACTGGAAGACTCAAGTAATATAACTAAACAAATAAAACTGAAGAAAATGTTTTTAAAAATCCTCTGCAAAATGTAATTCTACAAAAATGCAAGTTCTGGAGAGGAATAAATCAGGACACTCCCACATTTATTCCCACTTAAAATGTCTCAAATCACACACAGGTGTATCAGGTGCACATGATTAGAACATTGTTACTCAGCATATTGAAGGAGGCTTGCCCTATTTAAACCTCAGATCTGGGTGTCCAAGCAAGTTCAGCCTGAGAGCGGACGACAAGATGCCAAAAGAAGTCGCCAAAAACCCTAAAATGGCACCACTGGACCTACAGCAGGCTCTTGTTACTGGTGATGTGAAAGTGCATGCCTCTACACTCAGAAAGAGACTGCTCAAGTTTAACTTGAATGGGAGTTGCGCAGGGAGGAAACATTTGCTCTCTAAGAGAAACAGGAAGGCCAGACTGAAGTTTGCCAAAGAGACAAAGACCAGGACTTCTGGAATAATGTTCTTTGGACTGAAGAGTCTAAAACTGAATTATCTGGACACCAGAACAGAGGACATTTTTGGCGTAAACCAAATACAGCATTCCAGGAAAAGAACCTCATGCCAACTGTGAAGCATGGCGGTGGAAGTGTCATGGTTTGGGGATGCTGTGCTACAGCAGGACTTGGCCAGCTGACCATCAAAGAATACACCATGAATTCTACTGTGTATCAGAGGGTGCTAGAGGAACATGTGAGACCATCTGTAAGAAATTAAAGCCGAAGCTGAAGTGATCCCTGAAACATGACAATAACCCAAAACATACCAGTAAATCAACCAAGAACTGGCTGAAAACAAAGAAATGGAGAGTCCTGGAATGGCCAAGGCAAAGCTCAAATCTTAATCCCATCGAGATGCTGTGGGGTGGCTTGAAACGGGCTGTACATGAAAGAAACCCCTCAAACCTCACAGCTGAAAGAATTCTGTACTGACGAGTGGGCCAAACTGATGTCAGAGACTGGCATCACAAGAAGTGTCTCACAGCAGTTATTTCAGCCAAAGGGGCGTAGCACTAGCTATCAGGCTGTAGGGTGTCCTAACTTTTTCCTCAGTTAGAATATGCATTTTGTTTATTGAGTAAAACAAGGTTCATTTCTGTTGTTTACCTGCAAATAAATCACGTTCCTTCCCAGGAATAAATAAAAACAAGATTCAACATTCAAATATTCAATTTCTTAATAAAGAACTGAATATTTAATGGGGTGTCCTCCCCCCCCCATGACTGTATATGTATGCATCTGTGTATACAGACCAGTCTGGTATTGCTTTTATTGTCTAGATTCCACTATTGTGTAAATATTTGCTCCAGTGTCCAATGTATTTAAATTTCTGAATCATTTGACCATAACTGAACTTAATCATGTTGGAATAATAGATTCCATGATTCATGGAATCATTATTTTATCTTTATAAATCATTAAGAAGTCATATTTACACTCATTACACAAGCAGAAGCACAAATAAAGCAGAAGCATAAGTCTCCCGCCCAATCAAAAGTCATTCAAAGTCAAACAGGCCACTCTGACCCGATCAGAAAGGCTCACCTGGTACGTGGTCCCGGCCCAGAACTGACGGAACTCCTTGCGGCTGCAGGCCACAGCAGCGCTGGTGATCAGAGTGAACGGCACCAAGTACAGCAGAGCCGGCTGCCCCATTTTAGACAGCAGCATCACCACAAATGTCACCACCAGACCCACAAAGTACGCTGCACACACACACACACACACACACACACACACACCACCACACCCACCATTACAACATGAAAGAAACACAAACTACATAAAACTACCATTCGATTTAGAAACAAATACACTGTGATGTTAAAGGGTGGATTTCTATGTTAAAGGGGCAGAACTACAGTACCAATGGTGCAGGAGACGAAGTAGACCTTTTTGGAGTTGTCAGTCCAGACGTCAAATCTGTGGCAGTATGCCACCAACAGCCCTGCAAACAGACATGCAGGATTCATCAGTGATGTTCAATGAGGGATACATACTTACTCGCTCACACTCACTCACTCTTCACTCACTCAAGCTCTCCTCACTCATACATGCGCACACATTCACTCTTGCATGCACACACACACACTTGAATGCACACACACACACTAGCACGCACACACAAGTTCTTGGTTTCTTCATAAACTAAACACTGTTCTTTGGGCTGATCTGCTTATTAGCAGAACTGAAAGTGTTTCCACAGAATTTCACATGTTTTTCTAACTCTGAGTCATCACAGCCACACTAGACTTTACCAAGTTTAATATTGTCGGTTCTCTGTAAAATTTTGAGCAGAGACTGGATCACAGGATCGCCACACACCACCAGGTATTCTGGGAAGCCCATCATTCAAGACCACCTTGATATCAAAAGATCATCCGTGGTTGTTGGGAAACTCAAAATCAGCCTGATTCTCCTGCAGTGTGAACCAGGTGCTTCTAAGGCTTTAAATCTTTAGTTCTGCTCATGGCGGTGTGAGTTTTTTTTTGCTTGTGCGCCAGTATTTCACATTAAAATTGTGAATTGTTACTTCCTTTGGCAGATTCTCAGGATACAAGTTAAATCTGAATAAAAGTGAACTACTCCCATTGGCGGAGGGGCCCCCAGATGAAATCTTTTTTAACCTCCCTTT
Organism: Alestes dentex; assembly: GCA_037576975.1. NCBI lineage: Eukaryota > Metazoa > Chordata > Actinopteri > Characiformes > Alestidae > Alestes > Alestes dentex. The sequence goes on along the minus strand of JBBIGA010078823.1, from coordinate 5,218 downwards.
TAAAATAGCTGAGAAACGCTTCACCTATCTTGGCATAACAATCACTAAAAAGCACAAATCCCCATTCAAAGAAAATCTTTCACCCATGCTACATATAACAAAACCATGTCTGGCTTGGTGGTCCCCCCTCACTATGTCGTTAGTGGGCCGTATTAATTCAGTCAAAATGAATATCCTCCCTAAATTTCTATACCTATTTCAGTTTATTCCAATTTTTATTCCAAAGTGCTTCTTTGATCTATTGAACTCAATCATCTCTTCGTATATTTGGAATGGTAAACGGCCTCGACTAAACAAAGCCCACCTTCAGAAATCTAAGGCAAATGGCGGTTTGGCACTTCCAAACTTTCAATATTGTTACTGGGCTGCAAATGTGCGCAGCTTAGTATTCTGGTTCCTCTTCTGTAATAGTAAAAATCCTCCTTTATGGGTATCAATGGAATTAAATTGCACAAAGGACCCTTACATTCCTGCATTACTTGTTTCATCACTCCCTCTCCTGTCGTACAGATCGATTCTCAACCCCGTAGTTGTACATTCCCTGAGAATATGAGCCCAAATGAGAAAACATTTTGGTTTGCGGGATTTTTCTTTGATAAGTCCAATCACACCAACCCATAATTTCCCCCCATCTCTTTCGGACCCAGTGTTTACTGACTGGGCACAGAGAGGCATGGTGTGCTTTAAAGATCTTTTCATTGATAACAGCTTTGCGGCCTTTGCTCAGCTCTCTGTGAAGATTAACCTTTCAAACGCTCACTTTTTCAGGTATTTACAGATACGACACTTCCTCCAATCTAAGATAACTAATTTCCCGGATATGCCAGAGCCTACGGTTATAGACTCAGTACTCAGGTTCAATATCGATCATTTATGACACACTAACTGGTTTAAAATACCCCTCTTTACAAAAAATAAAAGCAGCATGGGAGCAAGACCTGAACCTTTCATTAAGTGAGGACACGTGGAAATTAATCTTTAAATCTATTAACACTACATCCTTCTGTGCCCTTCATTGTTAATTACAGTTTAAGGTGGTGCATCGAATCCGTATGTGAAAAGTTTGAATCACATATTCATCCAGACATATCCTCATGTTGTGACAAATGTGGTACGGAAGAAGCTTCCCTTATACATATGTACTGGGCATGTTTACATATTGAACGATACTGGAGAGACGTTTTCCATACACTTTCTTTAATTTTCAAACAGGACATACAGCCAGACCCCTTGATTGCTCTTTTTGGTGTTGTTGAAGAAGATGCGGCCCATTTGTCATCGATTCAACGTCAGGCTGTATCCTTCTTCTGAGATGGAAGGATAGTGACCCACCCACCGCAGTGCAACGGCTGAGAGATATGATCTAAACCTTAAGCCTAGAAAAAATCCGCTACTCCCTTTATAAATCAAGCAAGAAATTTCATAAAATGTGGGACCCTTTCTTCCAACACTACGAGAGCCTTCAATCTCATGATTAGGCCGTACTCTCCCTCTGGTGGGAGGTAAAGTGGACAGGACTTTTTGTTTTTAATTTTTTGTATTTGTTCTTACTTTTTATTTATTTGGGGTTTTTTTTATTTTTATTTATTTGTTTGTTTGTTTGTTTATTTATAGCTAGCTATCATCTTCTACTTCTTTTTGAAGTTCTATTGCCTACCAGGAAACTCTCTGGTTTGGGGGCTGGGTTATGGTTTAATACTAAAATAAGAAAATGAATAACTGGTCAGTGTACTGAGATTACAATATAAATGTGTTCACAGAAGATACATGCATACTGTAACTATTCAATGTTTTGTTTCATTGATCAATAAAAATATTTCTGTTTAAAAAAAGAAAAAAAATTGTGAATTATTGTTGTATTTGCTCCAGTTGCGCCATCTGACTGCAGTTTCAAAGCAGCAGTTTCAGGTCCAGACAGCGATGTATCTATTTTTTAAATAAAGCTGTTTATTTTCTAAATATTTCCTCATCAGTGAGAACATTCGCCTCGATGCTGGTATGACTCGTTTGACATGATGATCAAGCTGTTGTTACAGTGTTACAGTGCCACCTTAGTGATGAACGAATAAAGGAGAGGATAAATACTCAATCAAGACGGTTTATAAAGGCACTGAAACAACTCTGCAGGGCTGTTTGCCAGTGCTGCTTTGAAGCTTGTCAAACGGTTCAATAGCTGTGTAAAATGTAAAGATTTGTTTTACAGCATCAAACATTAAGTGTGTTTCACTTGGTTGTGTGTGTTGTGCCCTTGAGTGTCCTGCACGGCGCTCCATCTGTCGGTCAGTTGGTGCGTCAGCTGTTGGGTGATTTAGTTACTGACAGACTGTCAGATGTATTCAAGTGTAAAGATGACGGCATATCGACTGTAATCCTGAATCTCCGTTAACCTGGCGCAGTTAAAGAGTTCTCAGTTAAAGAGTTTAGTGTTGCAGATCAAGAGTGGTTCCAGATCAAGAGTGGTTCCACTGAAAGTTTCTTTAAAGAAGTGAAAATGGTTCTCCTGTGGCATCACACCAAGAACTCTTTCAGGCACTTTTATTTTTAAGAGCTTACTTCTGAACCCACAACTGTTCTTTGTTCCTTTAAAGGTTCTTCACACCTCATTTACATTTTTTTCCACAAAACATTTGGAAGGCAGTGTGTAGAAACACACACACACAGTTTGGGTGGAAACAGTGCCTCACCTGGAGCAATGATGTCACCGTAGCCAAGGATGGAGAACTGCATCCCACACAGGTTTTGTGCCCAGTCCGAAAATCGCGGGATACGCATCACCACGGGCATCTGGACCACACACACACACACACACACACACACACACTCAGCATGGTCAGTTAACAGCAGCAGCACAGTAAAGTCTGGGTTTGTGTGCGTGTTAGTGAAACACGACTGGACAGTCACTGCTACAGAACACACCAGCAACTGCGCAAAAGACACAGACTGAGTTTATTAGTCTACCACTATTTAGAGATGGTCCAACCCACCAAAAAGGTGTTCAACATATGGCTCTTTAAAACCAAACGTTGTGCATCGGTTCTCATACATGAGTGCACCACAACTCAATGGATACTCCTGAATCTCCCAGGTATCACTGCTGCAATCACACTAATGTTCTCCTTAAGTTTCATCATTATAATTATTATTATAGGTGGATTTTTTTGCCGCTTCTACTCCAAGGTGACTTGATCAGGGGTCGCATACTGAATTTTTGGGCAAGTTACCTTGGGAATGAATACGCAGAGAGGGGACATTCAAGCACTGTGACGTCACCTCTACCACCTAGGTGCAGAGCACAGTGCAGCTGTAATGCTAAAGAGACAAGACCCCATGACCAGAATGAGTCAATATTTGCTCATAAACAGCCTTAAAGACGCTAAAGCTCAGGTCAGTTATAAAAATAAAGTTGTTTGTCACTGTTGTGGTTTTTAAAAAAGTCTATGGAATCCTATTTTCAGTGCTGCGGCTGCTGTTAATTATCCAGCACGCTGCTACACACATCAGTTATACGATTTCACAGCAAAACGTGGCTTTGTGGGTGACTAATGTGTTTATACTGAGCTCTCTGGATCTCTCAGTCTCTCCAAACTCTCCACCCCCTTTTCGTGCAGTGGCACGCAACCACAGATAACATGTTCTCGCGGAAATGCAGTCTAGTTTAGCCTTTGATTTCTTACATCAATCTCATTTAAATGACAGCAATTTCTAATGTTTCTCTCCAGCAACAAACATTCAAACCCTTTTTCACGCTCACAGAACGTCGGACAACAACAGGGGTGTTCCCTTCACACCAGCTCGCAGCTGGAATGTTAGAAAACATCTGGAACAGTGGCTTGGCTCATCACTAACGTTAATTACTCGCTGTGGCATTCAGTGGTTCACATGAATAAAAAAAGTCGCAGTGTTGTGACGTAGGCAGCAAACTGTATGGGAGCCGTGTACTTTTAATATGGCTTGAGTCAACAGTGGCCTTCTTTCCCAATGCAGTCAATATCAAAGTAAAACTCCAGATTTGAACCAACTCAGAACTGAAACGATTCAGAGCTTAATTATTTCAGAATTTAAACAATTAACTTTAAACTAATTCAGATGTGTACTAATTCAGCGCTGAACCAATTAAGAGGTGAACCAATTCAAAACTGAACGATTTCAGAACAAAAACCAATTCAGCCAGGAACGTTTCTGCACTTACTGCAGGGTCACACCCTACCCGAGGAGGGGGAGTGTGTATAGAACTAACAGAGGTGTTAAACCACACAATAATGAGCGACTATGAGAGGTGGTTAGGTGTTAGAGCAAGGCGAGAAGAGCTATGGTCAGCCTGGCTCATGCCTCTTTGAAAGTTCTTGTATTAGAATGTTCCACAGTACGTACACACATAGGCTGAGTAGACCTCAAAAGACCCCAGAGTGAAAACTGATACCATTAAGTGATAATAAAAACCCATGTAATCTGTGTTGCAGTAGCACTCTCTCGCCAGAACTCTGGGAAGAGACCTGCTCCATTTGCCTGGCAAATATAATAAACTTTGCTCGATTTTAAAGGAACCTCTCTGATCTTAAGTCTTGAATTTGTGGAACACGATTCATTTCTCCACGACACAGAACAGAACAGGCTTGGCTTCAAACTAGTTCAGATTTGAACTGCACTTCAGATGAAATGCAAAACGCAAAATCTCTCTTAATAATATATAGGATCTCTCTTTAAACTAATATGTCATTTCCCAGTGTGTGATGTTGTGGGTGGAACTTCTGCAGCTAAGACCAGGGGGAAATCAACTGTTAGGGTTAGAAGCTGATTCTCACAAGCAGTGTGTGTGTGTGTGTGTGTGTGTGTGTGTGTGTGTGTGTGTGTGTGTGTGTGTGTGTGTGAGAGAGAGAGAATGTGTGTGAGTATGTGTGTACAGACATGTAGCCCCCATCCCATATAAAGATAGCCCTACTTTCTCATAGGTTGGCGAGGGGTCAGCCGGGACCACATAACCATCACCCTGCACACACAGACAGCATGGTTAATGGTTAATGCTGGTTACTACATGTACAAGCTCAGACATACAAGCAGGCACACACACACGGACAGGCACACTGACCTTCTCTGCTGTTCCTGGACCAACAGCTACTTGCACCATGATGCTCTCTCCATTCTGCAAAACACAGGCACACTCTTACTGTAACAAACATACAATTTGAAAGTGTTTATTGTGTGTGTGTGTATATATTAT
>JBBIGA010078772.1:0-11731 GCA_037576975.1 Alestes dentex | reverse complement strand
CCCAGTTACCCCCTCCCCGTCCCAGCGCCCCTTTCTGTTCCAGCGCCCTCTCCCTGTCCGAGGTCCCCCTCCCCGTCCCAGTGGATGATGGTAAAATAGTGAATCTGAACTAAATCACTTTTTTCTGGGGATTCTTTTGCCTCATGGCGCCCTGCATGTATCCCTCCACCATGAATGTGTTTAGTTTTACGACCAAAATCTTCTCAAAACTGGTAGAATAACGTCTTAGGCGCAACCCTAACCATTTGATGAAACAACTTTCTGTGAAGAGCGTTAAGAGGCAGACGTCTGGTTCCATTCACCTCCACTGTGAACAGTTCTGACGCTGATACTGCTATGCAGTGTTTTTTGAATGAGGTCTGACTTCCTGTTCTAGGACTGATGCTAGTCGTGCTAATTTCACACAGCTAGCATTAGCCTTGGCCTTACTGTTGGGAGCGTCTCCTGGACGAGGGATGAAGGTACTCCTCATTCTTCATAAACCAAGCTGGCGCAGCAGGTCTCGGATCAGATCTCTGCTGCACAAACACAGACATGTAAATGGAGATGGAGCTCCCTGATCTGCTCCTCTCCTCCTAAAGAACCTGGAGCCCATCAGGAGCTCCTCCAGGCACATGCTGATGGAGGTCTGCTGGGACGAAGGTGGAGGAGGTGAGATAATGCACCAGCTGGAATAATTTATCTGCTTTAAATTCTTGGGTGGCATCCAAAGACATAATTTATCACTTCAGCCATAAAAAGTGGAAATCCGCAGAAAAGAGCTCAGAAGAAGATGGAACGTTTTTCCAGCCAGATAACGACTGTCCTGATGTGCTGATGGAGATTGTATTTTACTGTTTTTCTTCCCTGTTGGTTTATTTATTAAAGTGGAGAAACATCTGAACTAGTCACCAGGACCATAACCATAATATTCTTCTGCCCACAAGACTTAATCTGAGTTCTGTTCTGGATCTCCTGCACCATTTAATGTGGAAGAAAAACTTCAGGAAAGAATCTGGTGCCTCAGGACCATCGGGTTCTCTCTCTCCCTCCCTCCCTCTCCTTCTGTTTCTCGCACTGTCTGAACAGTTCAGATATATTCATCAATTATATGATATATAAGATTTCATTATGATAACATTAAAACCAAAGGAGGAGATTCAAACAAGTTTTTCAGTCACTTATAGATTCATAAACACTTTAAATCAGAAACTGTTCACTGCAGAAGTAAATGGAACCTGACATCTGACTCTAAAATCTCCTTACAGAAAGTTATTCCATCAAATGGTTTTGGCTTCGCCGCCTGATGCCTGAAACATTGTTCTATCAGAGTTTTGAGAAGATTACAGGCCGTCGTGAGGCAAAGTAGTCCACAAAGAAAAGTTCAGATTCACTATGTTACAATCATTAACATCCATATAAACACTCAGAGACCTGTGGAGCTTCACTGGGTAGTGAGAGTGAATAAAATGGCTGGATTTGTGTTGGAGACGTCTGGTTCCATTCTCCTCCACTGAAAAGAAATCTCTAGAAAGTGTCTCTACAATCAATTGTTTCATACCAAACACGCACTGAACAAGCTCTGAACACACACACACACACACTGAACACACACAAAACGCACACAGAACACACCCTAAACACACTCTGAACACACCCACATTCTGGACACACATTCTGGATACACAACAAATACACTCTGAACACACCTTGAATGCACACTGAAAATACACACTAAACACACAGCAATTACACACTCTGAACACACACCGAGTACACACTAAGCGCACTGAACACACCAAACACACACTGAACACACTCTGAACACACACTCAACACACCTTGAACGCACACTGAAAACACACACTAAACACTCTGATCACACACTGAAAACACACACTAAACACTCTGATCACACACTGAAAACACACACTAAACACACAGCAAATACACACTCTGAACACACATTGAACACAGTCTGAACAAACACTGAACACACACCGAGCATACACTAAGCGCACTGAACACACACCAAACACACTCTGAACACACACATGGAATACACACTCTGAACACACACTGAATAAGTAACAGCAATGGAACTTCATTGTCTCTCAGGCCAGGGGCTGCAGTGTGTTCCTCTCCGTTTGGATCTTCTGGAGTGAAATAAAGAGCTGCAGCAGCAACACAGAACCTCATCAAACACAGACAGGAGACGAGTACCTTCCCTCCGACTCTTCCAGAAGCTCACGTCCATCCAAACTGCACTGAAGAACAAAGAGCTGAAGGAAGTAATTATTGCACACTATTACACAATATTGACATATTGATGGTTCTGGTACTTTGGTATGGTTTAGTACAGAAATGTGAGGAACGCTGAGCTGAGTCAGTGAAAACACAAACACCAGACCGTTCAAATCATACACTGGCAAAAAGACTTTTATTGCAAATGATTTCTGAACACCAAGCAACAGGAACTGAGATGGTTAAGAAACTTCTAATATAAAAAAGGTTTAAATAACAACAGAAGGACAGTTGGCATGGCGAGGATCAGGACTGGTTTCCTGGGTGCTCAGGAGCGTTGGGGAGGAGGAATTTCAGAAGATCTTCAGAAGATCTTCTTCTTCAAAATCGGTCACTTTCTCCAGTTCACGGCCACAAACTAACATGGCTAAGCTAATGCTAAACAGTAGTAAGAACTAAATTGGAAACTGAAGACCCCCCCCCAACCGGGGTCTCAGAAGGCCACAGCAGATTCCACATGGATCTGAAGAAGGACAATGACAAACTCCTGCTGCAGAAACTAAAGCACCTCTGGATCCTTCATTTCTGATTAATCGTGGCAGAGTGCGAGCGCCAACCACTTTCCACCGCTTTCCACAGATTAAACAGTGAAGCAGCTGCCGTACCGGAGAGAGATAAGTACCGCGAAACCAGCGAGCAAAATCAGCGAACCCCACTGTGTTCCATTTATACTTCCATTTATAATATTAAAACACACTGCAGTCTTCCACACACACCCACACACACACCCCATGGCTGAAAACATCTAGACAGCTCTTCTACCTGCTGCTTGACGGAGCCTCATCACTGACCGTGGTGTTCAGATACACCTCACATCTCCATGGAAACACACTGACTGACAGCAACATTCCAGCATCAGTACCTGATCTCACTAATGCTCCTGGGGCTGAATGCAATCAAATCCTCACAGCAATGTTCTAACATCTGTACCTGACCTCACTAATGCTCCTGGGGCTGAATGCAATCAAATCCTCTCAGCAATGTTCCAGCATCAGTACCTGGCCTCACTAATGCTCTCATTCAATCAAATCCTCACAGCAGTGTTCCAACATCAGTACCTGACCTCACTAATAATCTCGGGGCTGCAATCAAATCTTCAAAGAAATGTTCCAACATCAGTACCTGACCTCACTGATGTTCCTGGAGCTGAATGCAATCAAATCCTCACAGCAATGTTCCAACATCAGTACCTGACCTCAGCAAAGCTCTCGGGCCTAAATACAAACAAACCCTCACTGCAATGCTGTGCAGAGGCTGTTGCACTAAAAGGGGGCTCCCTGTGAAGACCCTGAACTGGAGAAGTTGAGGCCAAAATTTTAGAAACGGCGCTGCAGGGAGGCGACTGTTGTGGAAGGTGTACGTGGTGTGGTGCGGTGTGTGGGGCAGTGTTTTCTGGGCCCTATGGGGTGAGGGCGGTTCTGATGGACCTGTGAAGAAGAGCCACTGTTTGCAGATTGTGCAGAACCGTGAAGAGTCTGGTTGTGTCACTGACCATAAAAATGTTCACGTTTTCCCAAATAAAACGCGGATTCCTTTAAAAAACATCTGTATTAAGAAAACTACATTTAAACCCTTTTCAGATCCACCAAAACCTACAAAACCTCTTTGGCATAAGAAAATAGCTAAAGTCTCCAGAATCTGCAGGGCGCAAGGGGTATCTACAGGAACGTGAGGAGATCATTGAACTGATCGATAAGCGGAAAGACGATACCACGTATCTAAAACTTCTCATCTGGAATGTTCCAAATATCTAAAGTGCTTCTGTGTTAGTCCCTAATCCACAGACAGGCAGGACGTCCACACGTCCACTGGTTTAATAAGGCAGATAAGGTGTCCCGCGGCGGGGACAGGGCTCCGGGGACAAGGCCTCAGGTATAGTTTGCGGGGATAGGATAGAGCAGGGACAGGTTGCGGGGACAGGACGGAGAAAGGAAGGGACACTGGAGGGAAAGCAGAGAGACGACGCAGAATTCCCTTTTCTAACGTTTGATTATCTCACTGTTACAGGCTGAACCTTAGCAGCCACGTTCTTTCAGACGGAAGCGTCCGATTGGTCACAGCCTGTAGAAGCGGAGGAGCTGATTGGGGGATTTGTCCTCGTTAAGACTGATTGGAGCGTTTGGAGAGAGACAGAATGAGAGACAGAGAGAGAGGCACTCGAACTCTCGAATGACCTCCGTTCTTCACGGTAGACTTGTGGTCACTCCGTCATCCAGGACACGGGGGAGGGTGGGGGGGCATTCTTGGTGCGTTTTCCCCGGGACATTTCACTCCAAAAAGAAATCGCAACGCACCCTGCTGGTGGGCGGAGTCCGAGCAGCTGGCTGCTCAATGGGCTGAAGCCATTATGAAGTGTTCCCTACGATGGGATTCTCACTGCGAGGAGGGGAGGTTTGGGGGAGAGGAGAGAGGAAGAGAGAGAAGTGAGGACAGGAGAGAGGAGAGAGGAGGAGAGGGGAGAAGAGATGAGAGGAGGAGAGGACAGAATAGACAATTATTCTCTGTTCAGACAGAATAGACAATTATCCAGAGAATTACAGGTGTGTGTGTGTGTGTGCGCTGTGTGTGTGCATCTGTATGTGTATGTGTGTGTGTGTGTCTTACATGGTCCCTGGCTGGTCTGGTAGTGCCTCCCTGTCGGTGTGGTGGGCCTTCAGCTCCTCCAGGACGTCCCGGATTTCCCTGATGGTGCGGAAGGTCTCCTTGGGGTCCTGGATGATGAAGGCGGAATACTCCTCCTGCTCCTTCTGCTGACCCAGATACACAGACATACTGGCACAGGCATCTACACACACACACACACACACACACACACACACACACACACACACACACAAGAAGCATTTTAGATCAGCTACAATACATCAGCATAAACAGCTGCAGACTGTATGTGTGTGTTTATAAACAGTGTTTTTATAATAGAATAAAAATGTCCTCAGGGAGATGAGCACACTTTGTTTGGACAGTTACCACAGCAATGGGCCTCTGATCTCTAAATCTTTTTTCCCGTTTTAATTCTGTGGGTCTGTGTGTTTATAAACACTGTATGTATACTAGTATAAAAATGTCTTAATTCTGAGTGTGTGTGTGTGTGTGTGTGTGTGTGTGTGTGTGAGAGAGAGTGAGTCGGATGGCATCACTCACCCTCCATCTTCTGCAGGCGGGGCAGGCTGGAGCTGAACAGGGAGAAGATCCGTTCCGTCTCTCGGTCACAGTCAATCTGCAGCCGCAGCGTCACAGGAATGCTCCTACACACACACACAAACCTCTGTAAGATTATTTTCTGGGTGTGTCTCGGTCTCAGAGCACGTCTGTCCGGACACCAGCTTTAACGCCGTTCTCCCCAAAACCCCACAAACACTTGTTTTGTTAACATTCAAAATGTCACCATCAGTTGGCTCTATAATTCTCCATAATGAGCTAAAATGCTTCACATCTCTCCAAAACGCTTTATTATCCTCAATAAAGTGCTGTAATTCTCTCTAATCCTCCATAAAGCGCTGTAATTCTCTATAATGTTCTAAAATTCTCATCAATGCCTCATAATGTGCTATTGTGTGCTATAATGCCTATATGATCTCACTACAAGAAGCAGCAGGCTGAGCTCTGGAAGATGGTGGTGAAAGAGGAACTGAAGACAGTCGAATATTTATGAATCATTAGGCAACAGATTAATTTATTGTAGAAAATTGTTAGATGGTAAAGACTGTGAACAGAGGTGTGAGTGTGTGTGTGTGTGTGTGTGTGTGTGTGTGTGTGTGTGTGTGATGGGGGGGCTTACGTGGTGCAGGGTGTGCAGCCGGGCACATTTTCAGCCGTGTCCTTGCAACACAGCCACATTCCAGTGACGAACGCGGATGGGTGGAAAGTGCTGAGTCGTCCCGGGTAACAGCGAATCACCTGTTTCAGAACCTCAATCCACTGACTCCTCTCTACACAGTTAACAGCCTGAACATACAGCGGCCTCTCAGACAGCAACACCTGGAACATCTGGGGGCAGTACAGAGACTGGTTTCATGAAAAAATAAAAAGAGTTCATCGTCCATGCTCCCTTCACCCCTCATTAAACAGACTGTTTCTGTTACTATGCCGTTAATGCTGATGTGTAAATGAGCTCTGTTCTGATTAGTTGTTCTATCTTCCCACAGAAAGAGGAAACATCAGAGATGCTCACGTTTTTACGGTTGAAGGCGCCCTCGTCTAATTTCTCCACTCCCAGGATGCTCTTTGTGGGAATTACACACAGTGCATCTTTCCCTACACAACACACACACACACACACACACACACACACACAAATTTAGAACACAACAGCACTAACACTCGGTTCACACTGCACAGCGAGTTTTGCACTAGTCACGTTCACTCCTGTATGGATGCTGGTTGTCATGGTAACAGTGCTGGTGTGTGTGCACTAGGGCATTAACAGAAAAGCAGATGTTTCAACGCGTCAACGTCAGAGGCAAAAGTTGACAACCCCTGAGAGAAGTCGACATGTCATGTGTCTGTCGACATATCTTGAAAAATTTACACACGATTTCGAGCAGTTAGCTCTCGTTAAATGTGCCTGGGTCAGGCTTTCACAACTTATTCGCTAGTGGCTCGTGTAGTCCTTGCAGGTCAGGCTGTGTTAAGTTATTTTTTAAGATCACTGGATTATGACCATTTGGCTCAAAAGTGTGTCTGTCAAGCAACAATATTATTACCATTATTATTGTTTACTCTTTTATACTTAATAAATGTTTTTAGAAAGTGTTCAATTAATGTTTTAAGTTGAGAATTTATGAAGAATTTTCACCAAATATCAGATATTAAACATTGGCCGACCCTGATTTCGGCCTCGGCCATAGAAAAACCCATATCGGTCGACCTCTAAAACACACACTAACACTCATCCCCGCTGAGTTCTGGTCTCTTTGGGAACCAACAATTGGGAACCAGCAAGACAGAAACATCAGAACTGAATTCAGCACCAATATTCAAATCTGAATCAGACTGTGTGTCTAACAGAACACCCCCCCACCCCGGTCAGTCTAGGAGCATTAGTGAGGTCAGGTACTGATGCTGGAACATTGCTGTGAGGATTTGATTGTATGAGAGAATTAGTGAGGTTAGGTACTGATGCTGGAACATTGCTGTGAGGATTTGATTGTATGAGAGCATTAGTGAGGACAGTTACTGATGCTGGAACATTGCTGTGAGGATTTGATTGTATGAGAGCATTAGTGATGCCAGTTACTGATGCTTGAACATTGCTGTGAGGATTTGATTGTACGAGAGTGACGGTGAGGTCGGGTACTGATGCTGGAACATTGCTGTGAGGATTTGATTGTATGAGAGCATTACTGAGGTCAGGTACTAATGCTGGAACATTGCTGTGAGAATTTGATTGTGTGAGAGCATTAGTGAGGTCAGGTACTGACGTAGGAACATTGCTGTGAGGCTTTGATTGCAACCTTGAGAGCATTAGTGAGGTGAGGCACTGCTGTTGCCGTGAGGATTTGACTGCAGCCCTGAGGTGAATAGACTCACTGTAATTTGGACCTGCTGATCTGATCGGCTCTCAGACAAAACGTCTCCCTCCAGAAACAAAATAAACCAGGAAAATTCAGCCGAGCTCCTCTCAGCTCCTCCTGCAGAACACCCTCACACAGCCAGAGGAAGAGGAAGAGAGGGAGGGAGAGAAAGGGAAAGAGAGAGAAAATGGAAGAATGGAAAAGAACAGATAGGGAGATAGAGAGGAAAAGAAAGAACTAGAGAGAGAGAAAAAGAGATAAGAGAGTGAAATAGACACACAGGGAGAGAAACAGAAAGAAACAAGAAAGTAAGACATGGAAGGACAGAGAAAGACAATAAAGAGAGACAGAAAGAAAGGAAAAAATGAAAAAAGACACAGAGAGAGAGTAAAAAATAAAAAAGATGGAGAGAGAGAAGGAGGTCAGAGGAATAGAGAGAGGGCATGTGTGTCTGCAGGACGGATGGAGTGGGGGATGGGAGAGACGAGTAAAGGAAAAACGGTGGAGGGAAAGGCTGTGTATGGAAGGGTTTTAACGGGATGTTCTTATCCGGACGCAGATCCGCACCAAACATGTCCTGCAAAGACAAAACGGCACTCCCGCACAGTGCCACCTCTTTTACCGCCTGCCGAACATTCTCAGGACCACAGGACACCTCCTGCAGGACGCTCCCCACAGGACGCCCCCCACAGGATGCCCCCCGCGGGACGCCCCCCACAGGACACCGGGTACAGGGCAGCAGCGCTGCCATAAACTGGCAGAGTCATCTACCATAAAGGCAGGAAACAAATTCTCCTAACACACAAGCTCACTTTCCCTCAGGTTCCATCAGCCAGGACGCCCTCAGAGGCCGTCAGCCCTAACACACCCTACAGGTCACCCCTCAATATCTGTATGCGGTCAGTTACCTTTGTTTTTATGGTAGGACAGCTCTCGGTACGTGACCCTCAGCCAGCGCTTCTTAAAGTTCTTCTTCCCCAGTCGCTTCCTTCCCTGAGCTCGCTTGTGGACCTCTCTACATGTGCATGCACACACACACACACACACACCCCACCCACACACACACACACACACATACACACACACAAATAATTTTACCCCATATCAAATGAGTGGTGACTATTTAGCTGTAGCTTCGATAGGAGTGTTATTGATAGTGGTGATGATGATGGCGATGGTGATTGCTGGTGATGATGACGACGGTGCTGGTGAAATTGGAGATGGTGCCGGTGATGTTGGAGATGGTGTGGGTGATGATGATGATGATTATTGATGGTGCTGTTGGTGTTGATGTAGAAAATGGGGTTTTTGGTGATATTGGTGATTATTGATGATGGTGATGTTGGGATGATGTTGGTGGTGGTGGTGGTGATGTTGGTGGTGGTGTTGGTGGTGATGTTGGAGATGGTGTTGGTGGTGGTGTTTGAGATAATGTTGGTGGTGGTGTTGGAGATGGTGTTGGTGGTGGTGGTGTTGGAGATGATGTTGGTGGTGGTGTGGGTGGTGATGTTGGTAGTGGTTTTGATGGTGGTGGTGGTGTTGGTGGTGATGTTGGAGATGGTGTTGGTGGTGGTGTTGGAGATTATGCTGGTGGTGATGATGATTATTATTGATGGTGTTGTTGATGTAGAAAATGGGGTTGTTGGTGATGTTGATTATTGATGATGGTGATGTTGGAGATGGTGTTGGTGGTGGTATTGCTGATGCTGGAGATTGTTTTGATAGTAGGGTTAATGATGATGTTGGTGTTGGTGATTACTGATAATGGTGATGTTGGAGATGGTTGAATGTGATGGTGGTGGTGGTGGTGGTGTGGGTGATTGTTGATGGTGTTGTTGATTATTAAAGATTTTGATTGTAGCGTTAATGATAATGTTGATGATGGTGGTGATGATGATGGTGGTGTTGGAGATGCTGCTGGTGACTGTTGATGGTGGTGTTGGTAATGGTGCTGGTTTTAGTAGTGCAGGTGATGGTGTTGGTGGTGATGTGATTATTGATGACGGTGGTGTTGGTGATGGTGTTAGCGATGGTGTTAGTGGTGATGTTGGAGATGGTGTTGGTGGTGATGCTGGAGATGGTGTTGGAGACGTTGAAGATGTTGGAGATGGTCTTGGTGATGTTGACGATGTTGTACGTGAAGGTATTGGAGATGTTGGTGATGGTGTTGGTGGTGATGCTGGAGATGGTGTTGTGTTGGTGGTGATGTTGGAGGTGATGTTGGAGACAGTGTTGGTGATCTTATAGATAGTGTTGGTGGTGTTGAAGATGTTGTACGTGAAGGTATTGAAGATGTTGGTGATGGTGTTGGTGGTGATGCTGGAGGTGGTGTTGGTGACGATGTTGGTGGTGATGTTTGAGATGGTGTTGGAGATGTTGAAGATGTTGGAGATAGTCTTGGTGATGTTGAAGATGTTGTACGTGAAGGTATTGGAGATGTTGGTGATGGTGATGGTGGTGATGCTGGAGATGGTGTTGTGTTGGTGGTGATGTTGGAGGTGTTGTTGTGTTGGTGGTGATGTTGGAGATGGTGTTGGTGATGTTGTAGATGGTGTTGGTGGTGTTGAAGATGTTGTACGTGAAGGTATTGGAGATGTTGGTGATGGTGTTGGTGATGGTGTTGGTGGTGATGTTTGAGATGGTGCTGGTGATGTTGGTGGAGATGTTGGAGATGCTGGAGATGGTAATCATGCAGACCTGTGCAGGTACTCACCCCTCCTTCAGCAGCACTGATTCCTCTATTCCACCCATCACTTTAGTCACGTTGGAGGAGATTTCGTCCAAAAACTGAAACCAGGAGAAGAAGGGGATTAATACCCACATCAGAGAGAAAAACTCACACTCTCAAGTCTTGAACATAGTAAAGTCCTGAACACGGTAAAAGCCTGAACACAGTAAAGTCCACTGTCTCGTGTCAGTCTCGCATCAGTCTCAGTGTGGTTTTGGTTTATTTCTATTTCAGACCTGGGTGAAAACTTTTTTACTGTCTGAACCGAAACCTTTAATCTCTGAAGTGTAAAGTCTCACCTGCTTCACCTTCTCAATACACTGATCCTCCTGGAACAGTTTGAAGAAATCAGACATGTAGGACTCCTTGAAACTGGACTGCAGGACACACACACACACAGAGTCAGGAGAGTCGCTTCCAGCTTCACTTCACATTAACATGTAGAAAAACACACTACAGCACTATTAATCTCATTATCACTGTACTCCATTAACACTCACATTACAGTAACAGAGCTTTTCAGAGCCGCCCACTTTACTGCCAGCATTTATCTGTGTGTATGTGTGTGTGTGAGAGAGAGAGTGTGTGTTTACCAGTTTGTTTTTGGACAGGCTGCTCCAGCTGCCCAGAGTCTGGATGGTTTTGGAGATGAGAGTCAGAGTGCGGGAAACTTCCTGATCCTGAGAGAGAGAGAGAGAGAGAGAGAGACACACTTCAATTACAATAATTACATACACAGACACACACAAACACACACATACAAACACACTGCAGCTGTACGACTGTTTGGTTGCCAGCATCAAATGGAAAAAAGAAATAAGCCAGATGAAAAGTGACATTTTTAAACAGAGTAAAACAAACAATAAAAACACACAAATTACACACACACACACACACAAAAAAGGGAGGAGACAACAACAGGATTAAAGTGTGTGCGTATGTCTGCATGTGTGTCTGTACATGTGTGTATGTGTATTTTTATAATAAATATATAATAAAGTAACCATTTGTCATGCAGTGGAAACAGTACGAAATTCTTCTCTTTATTTTACCCCTTTAACCCATTTAACCAGTTTAACCTAGTAAACCC
Source organism: Alestes dentex (assembly GCA_037576975.1). Classification (NCBI taxonomy): domain Eukaryota; kingdom Metazoa; phylum Chordata; class Actinopteri; order Characiformes; family Alestidae; genus Alestes; species Alestes dentex. Next base: position 114 of record JBBIGA010078772.1, on the reverse strand, counting down.
AATTAAGCCATTTAACACTTTTAACCCATTCAACATGTGAAGCAGTGGGCAGCCAGGAACACAGCACCTGGGGAGTAGTGCGGGGGGGAGCAGCGCATGGGGGGAGCGGCGTGT
>JBBIGA010078723.1:0-11731 GCA_037576975.1 Alestes dentex | reverse complement strand
GTGTGTGTGTGTGTGTGTGTGGGAGGGAGAGAGAGAGAGAGAGAGAGAGAGAGAGAGAGAGAGAGAGAGAGAGAGAGTGTAACACACCCAGAAAGCCCTTGGGAAGGAGGAGAGCAGGTCAAGGCAACACAGAACATAGATAAAAAGCTGTTTAGAGTGCAAGACAAAATGAGCGAGAGGGGGGACGAGAGAGAGGAAGGGAGAGAGAGGGAGAAGAAGAGAGAGGGAGAGAGAGCAGCTTAGTGTCTTAGAGTGTGCCAGTCAGTGCTGTTGTCATAGCTGTAATCTGCTGGATTCACAGGCAAGGGGACGCTCTGTGGTCACAAATATTGCTGGTTGTTTGGCTACACTTCTCTGGCGTGTTTTTTTTTTAATTTTTTTATCTGGGACAGTCTGCCGTGTATCCACAACAGCCACTGTGCTCGCTAGTAAATTATACCTGCCTGCCAAACTACGAGACTGGCTGACTGACCAAGTGACTGCTCGACTGACTCTCATACTGTGTTCTGCACCGCACTCAGCACAGGCCATGAGTACGGACCTCTACAACCGACTCCATTCACAGGTATGCTGCCAATGTTTCACTTTAGACATAGAACATTTTTATATTTCTGTGACATATTGCATACTGCTGTTTCATGTATTTATGTAAAACTTGTTTATCATATTTATAGGAGGCACTAAGACCTTCAAGAGCAAAAAGTACAATACATAAAATGTACAATGTAGTCCAATACCATAAACTGTGAGATGATAATAATTGTTACTTGTAAATTGTGTTTTCGTTGCAGATCTGGTTTGGCTTTAAGGCCACTTGTGCTCATTTGTCATGTTGAGATAAGTAAGACTTTTTCATTCAAGGGCTCATGTTATGCAGCAGCAGGGCTCTGTGGGTTCACCTCTATGTGCTGCATTGCATTGGTCAGATAGGGCACTGCACATAGAGCAGATTGTACTAGAGGATGTAGAAGCACTAATGCAGAGGGGGCTGTTTTGCTGCTTGCTGTGTGCTTTTGATGAGCTGCAGTACAGCAGATACTGTTTTAGAGGCAGAGCACAGACTGTAGCTACGGATGGATCGAATCACTACTGGGGTTTTGAAAAAGGGTTTTTTAACTTCTCATTTACTAAACCCAGTTGTTCCACTAAGCAGGTTTTTACAGTCTACCTAGACAGGCAACTTCATAAAGGGAGTCTCTGGATCAATTACATAGAATAAAAAAATATGAGTCTCAGAGGTTTTATTTTGTTTAGCACCAGGCTTTATGAGTGGTTATAACCAAAATGAAATGAAACAAATTTATCTAACCAAATAATGAACTCTAACTCACTAACATAAACACAGGCAAAACCCCTAAAGAAAACTCAGATGCTCGCCTGCAACTTCCACTTAAAAGATTTAGGTAATGAATTTAATTGTCATTCATTGACTGTTATACCACTTACAATAGTACACCACTTTCCACCACACATTTCTGTGTCTGGCAAGAGGCTGCATCACAGAAAGGAAGAGGAGCCATGAAACAGCCAATCAAAGCACTTAACCACCCCCTCACAGCAGCTCAGCGAATCAGCACATCTCTCTGTACCACTTAGCAGAAGCACCTGTACAGTATTAGTGCAAGTCAGAAAAAAGTGAAAATCTACAGAAAAACATGACAAAGTCACACAACACATATTACGCCACTGGACCTAACACAGTTTAATCCTTTAGAATGGCCCTAGGCCTTGCTAAAATAATATGCACATTAATTAAATAAGTATATATGAATTGAGTATATAGAATCAAGCAAACTGTGCAAAACTCGAACTCCTGAAACTTCAAGTTGTAAAATCAAACCGGAATACTTGCGTAAAAACAGTAGTAAAATTTCAAGATAGTAATACAGAAACCCGTCAGCTGAACATTGTATAAAAACACATAAATCATTCACAGTGTATTAGGATGAAATGATTTAATAACTGTTTTCTTAAGATTTGTTTTTTGAACCACATTCAGTGTTCAGAAGCTGCAGTGTTACAGTCTGCCTGCATCAAGACAAAACATTCACGTCAGCTTTTGAAAATCTTAAACTGACGGACGGTGATGCTGAGTGTAAGTATTGGTCTGTAGGGTGTTGAATGTTTATTGATCTGTAGAGTGTTGAGTGTAGATATTGGTCTTATAGAATACTGAACATAATCATTGGTCTGTAGAATACTGAATATGAGTAATGATCTTTAGAATACCACTGCATGTAGGGATTTGTAGAATAATGAGTGTATGTGTTGTGAATAATACTGAGTGTAGAGCACTGTAGAGCACTGAATGTGAGTACTAATTTGTAGAGTGCTGAGGGTAGGTATTAGTCTGTAGAGTACGAATGTAAGTATTGATCTTTAGAGTGTTGAGTGTAGTTATTGGTCTGAAGAATGCTGAGTGTAAGTGTTGATCTGTAGAGCGTTGAATGTGGTCATAGGTCTGATAAATACTGAATGTAAATAATAATCTGTAGAATGCTGAGTGTAGGTATTGGTCTGTAGTGTACTGAATGTGATTATTAGTATCTAGAGTGTTGAGTGAAGGTATTTCTTTATAGAGCAATAATTGTGATTATTGGTCTGAAGAATATTAAATGAAAGTTTTGATATGTAGAATGCTGAGTGTGGGTACTGGTCTATAGAGTCTGTAGATATCTGTAGAGTGCTGAGGATAGGAATTGGTGCTGGGTGTAAGTATTGGTCTGTAGAGTATTGAATGTAAGTACTGCTCTGGAGCGTGTTGTGTAGGTACTGGCCTATAGAGTAATGAACGTGAATATTGGTATGTAGGCTGTTGAGTGTAAGCATTGGTCTGTAGAGTAAGTAATGTGAGTATTGGTCTGAAGAATACTGAATGTATGTAAGTACTGATTTGTAGAGTGCTGGGTGTAGGTATAGGTCTGTAGAGTACTGAATGTATGTATAGGTTTTGGGGTGTTGATTAATAAATGTGAGTCAATCTGTAGAGTTCTGAATGTAGATGTTGATGGTGCTATTGTAAGTATACGTATTGAAGTGTAGGCATTGGTCTGGGTGTATTCCTTTCTCTCTCTCTCTCTCTCTCTCTCTCTCTCTCTCTCTCTCTCTGTTGTGGTGTTTTGTGCTTTAACTGTTTTCAACTATATCATTAGATTATCAGTAGATTACTGCCATGTAAACCTCTGGCTCAAGCCTAGTAAAGTAGAGAAGAATAGTTACTGTGGGTATTGGTCTTTAAAATACTGATTGTTAGTATTGCTCTTCATAGTTCTTATTGTACATGCTGTTATGTGTATTACTGAGTGTGTAGTGTAGGTATTGCTCTAAAAGCTGTAGTTTGCAGTGCTCTTGTTGATCCGGAGTGTTGCACCAGTCGCCATTGCCAACTCCAGCATCATGTCAGTTTCAACCAATTATATCAGTGCAAATCTCTGCCTGCTACTCTCTAATCTCTCAGTCTGCTGTTTTAAGAAGATTTTATCTGTGAGTGCCTGATGTCATAAACTTTGGGCTCGGTCACCTCGTCCCCTATTACCCCCACCATCAATTCTATGCAGCGGGCTGGAGGTCTGATAGTAGGTCTAACCAGGCATTGGCCTAGCTTATAGCAGTTCTATTTTAGCCTTCTGGGGACAGGTGTCGCTCTGGTGCCTGTAATTACTCTGCTTTTGTCACCCAGTTCTACTGTGTGGATGGTCAGAGAGAAAAATAGGCTACCTGCTGTTCCACCTTAAGGAAGACCCACCATGCTATGGCCTGTACAGCACTGTTTAAAAAGGCTTATGAGGCCTAAAACGGTATGGCAGAGGTGAGCTTGCTAATACCAAATAAATATAAGTTAATAGAAATATAAACTGCTGACCACATGTTTTTTAAAGGCTTACGTTGTAGAGTTATTATGTGAAAATAGGATAATACAGTCCAGCAGAATTTAGGAATGTGAAACATTAAAAACCAAATACACTTATGAGACTGCAGTCCTAATGCAGACTTTGATCCAGGTCCAGTGTATTAGTGCTCAGATTATGACTGTGGTCCCTGCCATGAATCTATGATGCATTACTATTACAGTTAAAGTGAAATTCCTGGCAAAACTTTGGCTCCCCCAAGAATTGCATGCTGAATATCCAGAATACAGAGTTTATGTAGAACCAAATGTTAGAATACATGTTTCTAAATCTGCAAATGAGAGGAAAGTCGAAACTGTACCTTGGTTACAAAGTAGACATATTTCAACTACTCAGCATTTTAATCTTTAAACTTTAAATTATTCAGAAGAGAAAAGATTAACAGCTATGAGCACATATCCTATATGCTATCACGTAGTGCATGTAGCACTATGTGTCCCAGGCTGTGACAGGACACTGAAGCACCACGTATCACCTGCGCTCTATGTGTTACAGTGATAATGTTGCGTGCTTTACTGTAGTTTCCAGAGTGTGTTGGTCCTGACAGATAGATTATAGCCTAGACAAAACCTTTTCCCTTCTAAAGCTAAGAGGCTTTCATCTGCCAATTTCCGATTTAAAAAAGTATTAAAATTAAGCTGATTTTCTGATTTTCCATGACTATTAATTGAGGGGTAAAAGGCACAGTTTTGATGTTTTTGCAAATGTAATCACAGTATGATGACAAAGTGCACATTATGGTTTGGCAAAAGACAAAAATACTTTTGCCAAACCAGGCACTGATACTTTTGATTAAAAGGTGCCAAAAGGAGTAGGATCATGGAAGAACCAGTTTTTAGAAAGAGATGTGGTAGTGTGAAGAAGTATTTTGAATTTTAAATAATTTCCACATAATGGAAGGTTTTCAGTTAGGAAACTTAACATTTAAGGTGTACGTAAGTATTTGTATTTATTAAAATTAAATCATGTGTACATATTTAGTTTACTGGTACATCTAATATTCACTAGAAAAGGACAAGTACAGGACTAGTATTTCAGGACTAGTATTTTTTCACCAGTAAATTCATTATCCAGTGTTAGTAGCATAATGCTATGTATGTGTAGCAATGCAGAAAGTATTTGCTCTATGCCATAGTATCTGGTTTGTTTATTGATTGGACTGAGGGCTTTCTTATTTTGGACTAGTATTATTGCTCTGTTCGAACAGTATCTCGGTATTGATTTCAGGATGGTGGTGCAGGCTCTGCAAGGGGAGCACTATTTATAGGTTGAAATACTGTCAACATTTTCCTCACCTACAGACTAGTCAAACACACACCATGCACCCTTTCCAGCTGCATGCACAAAACAAACACACAAACTCAGATACTAGGACTGCATGACATAAAGAAAATATTAGCATATATTAGTGTATGCTAGTATATATTATGCGGTGAAAGAGGACATGAAGTTAGTTGGTGGGAGAGTTGAGGATGCAGCAGATAGGACTAAATGGAGACAGATGATTCGCTGTGGCGACCCCTGAATGGTAAAGCCGAAAGAGAAAGAAAAAGATAATATTTGGACTATTCTGGATATTATAACAAGATTATTAGATCAGTAGATTCTTATTAGATTAGTATACACCTTTCTGTATTTTAGAAATGCCCTGATGAATGAATGATAATGTCAAATAATGACCTGATTTAAGTTCTGCTTTCCTTTGAAATAATTTACATTTTTTGTAGGATTATGCGATCGTATGAACACCTTAATTCATCAAAAATGCAGTGTGAAATAATTTATAATGATAGCAATAAATATTTTATTATTGTTTGGCTCTGATCGAAATTCTTATGGCAAACAATAATAGCGCTGTGATTGGTTAGAGGTTTTCCTGTCAGTTAAAATGTCTGTATCTGGGTTTGTGTTTTTGTATGTGTCTGTCCTCTGGTACCCTCTGCCTTTCACATAAATGAGTTAAAACTGTGTCACGATTTCCAGCACCTTCCTCCATCTGACCCTGATAGCGGGAAAACACTTACTGCTCACTCATAATACTGTTTCTTTTTAATTCTCTCTCTCTCTGTTTCTCTCTCCTTTTCTCTCTCTCTCCCTCACACACACACACACATACACACACACACACACACACACACACACAAAACGCACACACACACACACACACAAAACGCACACACCACCACAACCAGTGTCTCTATGAGCCAGCCTGTATAGCTCTTTACAATAATGCCCGCCTGTCTCCCTTTAGATGAGTACGTATTTGTGTGAGTGTGTATAGTCTGTGTGTGTAGTACCCTGGTCCTGCATGCTGGATTACGCTGTGGGAGTGTGCGGAATGGCACACAAAAGACATGTTTGTTGTGACGGCAGTATGTCAACCGAGGGGAGGACGTTTAAAAGGATTAACTTTCAGATTACATGTCATTCATTTTTTAGGCTATGCAAAAGCCATACAGCTGAATGAAAGCCTCTGTGTATAAGTGCGTGTATGTATGTGTTTCATGTGACTGCCTTTGTCTCTTTGCCTTACTATGCAGTGTCCCTTATTCATTGGCCGTTTGGTCAGTTTTCATTCAGAAGCTTACGAACAGCCAGAAATGCATGTGTGACCAAGAACAAAACGTTTACTGTAGTGAATTTGGTTGGCAAACAGTTACTCATTAGTTAAAGTACAGTATAACTAATCTACTGTCACATTTTCAGCTGCTTGGAGTTTGTTTAACCCCTTGAACCAGAGTTGTTTTTTTGTAATTATTAATCGAGGATGAATTGCTCAGTTACAATGAACAGGCACGGACAGACACTGAGGGTTGAAGGTATAGGTCAGCACTAGGAAAGGGCTAAATGCAAGCGTGAATGACCACCAGGGTGCATTGTGATTCAGTCACTCAAATCATTTGAAGTGGTGGTCTGGGATGCGTGTTTTATATTCTTTTATAGCGTAAACAATAATGCATGCTGATGTGTGGCTGAAAATGGCATCACAAGAAAATATGCTTTGTGACAGTGTGCCAGCACTTCAAAAACACAGAGGAACGGCACAAACATTAGAAACTAGCACACAGTAAAGCCAAAGACAACAATAACAAGTCTGGAAGAGACTGGATAGCTCGCTGCTTTTACGATTAATTTTACAAAATGTTGTGTGAGCATCCATCATTTTGTCCTGTTGAAGGAGATGAGATGAACTCTGCTGGCAGCAACGTCTCTAACAGCTTTCTGTTCATAATAGTAAAGACACGTTGAAAGTTGAATATTTTACATTTGCACAGTGTTATAGTATGTATTGTAATTCTAAAAAAATTGTGATTATTGGTGTGAGATTGAAACCTATCTAATGGATGTGATTTAGGCAGAAGTGAAATCTGAACACAAGTGGCCAGCTGGACAGCTTGGAGGCACAGGTGGAAACAGCGATTTGTCTTGACTGTCCACTTATGATTCGATTGTGTAAGTGTAAAACCAATGGAAACAGGGCTATTGTAGATTAACTGAACTGTTGATGTAACTGATCGACTACATACCTACCAATGATGGCGAACTCCAGGACTGTAAACCGGACTCAAGGTTCAGATGAACCCCTGGTTTAGTATGAGAACATCTTTCAGAAAGCTAAGGTCAGCTTGATCACACGTGCTTCCGATTACACAGGTCAACAGGTCAAAATCATCAGAGATAAGTTTATGTGGGTTTTGTAGTGTTTTTCATGCTGATTTCAAATCTGTGTTTAGTTTTTTCCCTAGCACGTACAGTTTTCATGATGAAGCTAGTAATGTATTGCATGATAGTGGTATAATTAGCATATGATAATCATATTATAAGCATTTTTGAAGAAACAGTGGTAGCTGACTGACACTGATCGTTATATCTATGCCACAGTGTGTGCCTATCTGACTTCACACTGAAAATATTGAAACAGTTACTTGATTGGTGCCTGTGGTTTAATAAAAACCGCATGCAAGTCTATTGCAAACTAAAATTTACTCATAATTCAAAAAGTTGATGTGACTGAAAAAACTGAAAGCAGATCTGAAATCAGCATGAAAAACTGGTTTAGAAAAGTGTGTTGTAGTTTCTGATGATTACAACAATTTTTTTTGGTTGACCTGTGTTATTACTGGAGGAAAGGAAGACTGTAAATGATGTACTGAGGGGAAAGCCCTGCTTTTAGCCCTTTCCACAGCAGTTGTAAAATGCACTTTCAGCTTGTTTTGGAGGTCCCTCATTTCAGCCTTGAGTTTTAAGTTTTAATGAGAAACCACCGTCAGAATAAAGCCTTGGTATGTACGTTGTTGTTGTTGTTTTTAACACAGTTTGAGAATACTAGCTGCTCTGTACATCGTTTGAAATGACGGGTGAACCATTAGAAAGGAATCTTTTCAGCTGATCTTTCATTAGCTCAGATGAAGAAAGGTTTTTTCAGTTTGGAAAAAATAAAACATTCTGTATTTTTTGTAAGAATGTCAGTAATTTCACTACATTTATCATTATAGGATACTTGTATTTTTCTTTGTTTTCATAAAACACAAACAAACACAAAATAAACACACACACACACAAAGTGGTGGTGTTCTCTCATTGGGTTGCCGCTGAGGTTGCTTTTTACACAGTGTGTGTGCTTCGCAGCGTGTTATCTGCCCTTGCTTTCTGCCGTTCCCCTCAGTATTAGCAGTCAGCTTTTCCCTACGGTGTTAGAGACACACTCTCCCTGTCTTGTTCATAATGCGTTTGTGTTAACACAGTATGATCAGTAACTTGTCAAATGTGACTTTTCTGAAAATAAACTACCAGAATTTGCCAACAATTGCTTGTCTTGTTTCTTACATGTTGTATCTAGAGTCATTAAGATGTAGACTGGTACAACCCTGTCTTGGTGCTTTGCATTATGAAGAAGAAAAGCAGCATGGAGAATCACCAGATTATTGGACAGGGTGAATCGCAAGCTGTGTGTGAAGGAGACATGAATGTGTGGACACAGAATGACAGGAAATGAGTCAGCTAAGCACCTATATAGTGCAGTTCTTGCTGGACACATGCTGCTACTGCAGGCACTGAGAGCTGTTGAGCTTTTGACTGAAAGAATAGCAGCAGTAGCCTCATTTAAATCACATATAGACTCATTTTTATGCTGCTCTTAAGGGATTGCTCTTGCCTTCTGACTGTCTATATCTATCTGTATTAGTGTGTGTGGGCACTGAGAATCAGTCTGAACATTCAGCCTGGGATAAATTGGTGTTAAATAGTGTAAGCTTAGAGGAGTGGAGATGCGTCAGATAAGTATGTGTTGCCAAATAGTGGAGCCAGAATATCAGTACGGTCATTACTGATTCCTTAGTCTTGTCTTGAAATAGCCAACAAAATTATGGTTCTCTTATAGGGATGTATTACACCTACCTTTCAGAATTTTTAATAACTCTTATGTAAACTTAGGCACTCAGAGTGGTTTTGTCACGGTCTCCCCTTCTCCCATAAGGAGGACAGGCGCATTGGCAGACGTTCATGCTTTAGTTCTTTTTATTCTTTAATTCAAAAACAAAACAAAAGGCACGATGGCCAGAGTAAACTTTAAACACAAAGGCGACAGGAGAAACAAAGTAAGGTTGAGGGTTGACCGACACTTGACAAATGAACTAAAGAGGCTTTTAAACAAAACAGAACCCAAACTCATAATGGCGGCCACAGTTACCCTACCCCGGCCTACCAGGCCTGACAGGTTTGATATGAAAAACTCAGTTTTAGAGAAACATAATGGGTTGATACATTTTGTTTTTTGATAGTTTTGGTAAGGTTTGGCCTAAAACATTTTTACATGTATACTGAGATCATTGTAAAGCAAAGAGGTACCCAAAGAAAAAAATTATACCATTGTCAACATAACTTATAATAACTCATTTAGGCAGAGGTTTTTATTCAGGATTCAACACTGTAAAACACGCAGTAGATACTGATGATACCCTATATATGCTCAGAAAAGCTTAATGTGATGCAATTTATGGTGATAACACTAAATGTCTCCATATTGCCCAGCCGTGCATGTAGGTTCATTCGTCATTTTGGATAAGTAGGTTCCATGCTGGTTAGTACTGAAATAACAATAAGCTCCAGGAAAAATGGTGCTGCTGTCAGTACTTACGCAGTGTTAATGCATTCTAATATAGCTGGCGTTTTCACATGGTTGCTGCTAGATTGTACCAGTGGGATGGACGTTGGCAATGCTCTGCATATCACCATCAAACATTTGTAGCATATGAATATTTTTGTTTTTATGTGGTTAATGTTTTTTGCACCAGATATTGAGAGCAGCGTCAATAAAAGTATCAATGCGTATCGGTATTGATAAGCAGTATCAGTATCAATGCTGGTAACTATACTCATCCCTAATAGTAAGTGAAATGATTACATTTGCATTAAAAACATTGAATCTGCATCATAGATTCTTACTGTTTGTTTCTATGTCAAAAAGGGATCAGAAAGAAGGATAGTATTTCTTTTTGGAAATAAGACTTTACACCCTACAGTAACTTAGCCAAATTCAGTTTACAATGAAATATCTTTTTCTCTGGTTATGAGTACAAAGCTGTCAATTAAAAATTTAGAATCTGCACCTTCCGCAGTGTTTCTTTGTTGTGTTTTAATAAGTCTTAAGTAAATAAGTCTGTGTTTCACTAGTAATAACTACGATGTCAGGGTTTTTTCTCTCCCGGGCTCCTTGTTGCTGAGATTAAGCAACGTGTCAGGTGTAATTGTGCTTTGTTCTCAGACCTGCTTCTTTTTCTTCCTGAGACTCTCTTAATCACTCTCTAATGGACCAGTTTAATGACCTCAAACCTACAGTCACTTTAATGTCTTGATCTGTGCAAGGCAAGGTGAGTCAAATGGCTCTCATATTTATTGACCTGTCTAGGCTACCTCAGGATCTTTATGCTAAAGTACGAAGTTCAAAGCGGTGAACAAGTGAATCATTGGGCTCTCAGGGAGAAACGCTTCTTGGTATGCGTGTGAAATGATGCAGGAATAAGAGCCAATTTGCTTCCAGAGAGAGACTGGCACTGTTGACCACATTAGTAGCCATGGTAACTGTCTCCTTTAAGTTGGAGAGTGTGTTCATTTTTCTAGCCCAATGAAAGAGAATACAAAAGGTCAAAGAGGACGAGAATATGTAATTATCTTTAGCTGTAAGCACACAGAAGGATGTTAGCTTTGTGAGAGTCGAGATGGATACTGCTACTACAGTATCACAAGCTGAGGAGGTCTAGATTGCGCAGTGCAACTGATTATAAATGCAAAATGTTTATCTAATTCCTGTCTTCCATTTAAAGGCATTTTTAACTGAAGAGCAACTTTCTAGCACATGCTTAATTCACTGAACTTGAAAAAGCCAATATGTTTTTACCTGGTCTTGGTGTTTCTCATTGATCAAATGAAAACAATGTGCATATAGAGTATGTTTAGAATGAGTTTTTTTTTTTTTTTTAAAGAAAAGGGTCAGCATTAGGAATTCTGACCAATCTGCAGCTACGCAGCCCCACATGCAGCAGCGCACATGTGTGCCATAGTAACCGGATAGCTCAGTTGGTAGAGCATCAGACTTTTAATCTGAGGGTCCAGGGTCCAAGTCCCTGTTCGGGCACTAGTGGTTAGGGCATTGGCCCTACAATCAGACGCTTGGGGTTCAAATCCCACTGCTAGTGTCACTGCTGAGGGACCCTTGAGCAAGGTACCATCCCCTCACCCTGCTCCCCGGGCAGCCCACTGCTTCACTTGGTGAATGGGTTAAATGCAGAGAAATCATTTCACTGTGTGTTGTACTTGTATGACTA
>JBBIGA010078703.1:0-11733 GCA_037576975.1 Alestes dentex | reverse complement strand
AATGTTTCTGTTGGTTAAGACACACAGTGACCTACGTATGAATCATTCAAGCAGAACAAAGAGCATCTAACTGAAGTGTCTTGTGTCTTTAGGCAAGTTGCAGCCTGTCACAGTAAAATATTTGTTCATATTTCTTTTATTAAAGCTACGCTATATACCAAAGATACTGCTAAAACAATACAATTGCAGGTTCTAACTAGGAGGTTCCGTGTCTCTGCATCACAGGAAAGTTTTTTTCATGATCAAATGTCTTGTAGAAACAGAGATCTTAGCCTATTAAAAAAATATAAACTTTCCAGCAATGCATAATCTTTTAAAATTGTGTCATCAAAAAGTCTAAGTAGTGAAATATATTTTTATTTCATATTGTACAAACAAGGAGAAAAATATGTGGTGCGTAGGCTGAAAATTCCAGGGTTTAATACGTACGCCTCCGGATTTTTACAGTAAAAGAGAGAAATCATTTTCTAATGTTTTTATCATTTTGGCTTGTGATAAAAAAGGATATGGGACACATTGTGTAAGGCTTTATAGATTAGAGAAGTGATGCAGGAACAGGAAAAATACTCTCAGGATTCTAAGGGTTAATTAAAAGAGGTTTACATGTAGAGAGAGAAAGAAATCTAATATATAGTTACTTTTACAAACAAAGGTGACTTGGCTTTTTGGACTTGACCCTTAATGAAGTGGCATGGTAACCTATAAATCTGCATGAAAGCAGAAATGTAAACCAAGAATTATTTATTATTTATTTATGTTTTTTTTCTATTTTATATATTAAATGCTTTTCAAAGTGAAGCACATTAAGAAATGGGTTTTTTTTTCCTTTGAAAGAAGCTTAACTGCCCCTAGAGAAACATGGCTTGTTTAAACGGGGCCTCCAGTTTTTCAGAAATCTCTCTCTTTCTCTCTGTCTCTCCCTCTCTAATATCTCTATTTTTCTCATCTTTCATCTCTCTCTCTCTTCTCTCCCACCTTTTTCCTCTCCCATCTCTTCTCTCTCCCCTCTCTCACCTTGCCCCTCTCCTCTCTCTCTCTCTCCCTCTCTCTCTCTCTCTCTCCTCTCTTTCTCCTTCCTCTCTCTCATTTTCTCCCACTCACATGCACAGACACACAAACACACACAACACACTCTCACTAATGATAAACAAACCAATCATTCACAAAATATGAAGACAAAATCTCCTTAAAAACTGGGGGTAAAAAACAAAAAAAACAAAAACAAAACAACAACTCAGCATCTCATTAAAAGAGCTGCATGTGCATTAAACATTAGTGGCATATTTATTTTGAAATATTCATTAATTACAATACGAATAAAGCTTTGAGTACATAACTGGTTGTCATTAAAATGATGAATACATTAAAAGCGGCATTCCGCCTTTTCAGGAAACATGCATTGGTTCCAAGGCCACTCTGTGCAGAAGATACAGGATTAATTAATGAACCCATAATAATGCTTCAAAAGCATTTGTAATTGACAGGAAGATGCCTCTAATGAATGACATGTGATCATTACATCATCCCGGCCCGGAGGTTCAGCAGTATTCTTTAGGGTGATTATGCTGAAAGTGATGTGCATTATACAGGAATGAACAGAAACAGTTATATTGCTTTGTGATTTAACAGATCATTTGTAGCTCACTTAAATAGACCTAATGTGTTGATTCCCATAAGCCAAAGCTAATAAAGAATAATAAAATAATAAAATTAACTAGATGCCTTTCTATGATAAAATGAAAAGTGTGATTACGTGGCTGCTGTAAAACCAGTGTTTGGTTTTGCTCACACTGTGGATTCAAACTTCTGATTTAGGGGCCGACACTTTACCACTGTGCCACCAGGGGGAGTGAATTCGCTGGCTCTTACCAAGCCATTTATGGCTGAACGTGTAGCCGCATTCACAGGCGGACTATTTTTAATTAAACCACAACAAACTGTGAAACACGTCTTTCTTTTTATAACCTGAGCTTGAGCTTTAGTGTCTAGAAGTCTGCGTATGAGTCTGCTGTGAGTTTTGCTCACATTTTCAAGGTCAATTTTTAAAATGATCAATACACGGCCCCGGATCAACCGATCAAAGACACATATATGCACATTACAACGGAGATTAATGGATGTGTTAATGTTAGAACCATGCCCATGTTTCAGAAGGAGAGGGAGAAGAGGCACCAAATTCAACTAAAATAAAAAAAAAAAACTTAATAAGAGCAATCACACTAATTAATAATCTCTCCCAAACATCCAGAGACCTTCTTTATAACAACTGAAGGATTCATCCTTTCCACACCACTGAGCCAGCTCTGTCTTACCTGTCAGCACTTATCAGACCACGGGTCACAGCTCTGCCTCTTAGAGCATCAAGAACAGCTTGTCTGGACCCACCTCTTCTCACAGGTCGAAGACAGACGAAACTTTTCTCTTGGCTCCGAAGTAGTGGAACGAACTTCCCCTGACCTTCAGAACTGCTGAGACTCCCGCAAATGGACTCCTCTTCACTGAGGACTAACAACCACATTAACTAACTTCACCAACACAAACTTTACAACCACCATTAACACTCCCTCCCATGTCCTCTGTGTGATCTGAGAAGGTCCTGGTGGTTCCTTTCTGTGATCTGAGAAGGGCCTGGTGGTTTCTCTCCATGTGATCTGAGAAGGTCCTGGTTGTTCCTCTACGTGTATCTGAGAAGGTGCTGAGGGGGATTCACTTCATCTCTGGTAGAACCTCTTACTCTAAGTCAAAATTTACTGGTGTGAGTGATGTTTTCTTTGTAGACTACAAAACACTCATGTATGTCACTCTGAATAAGTATCATAGCATACACCACCGTTCAAACGTTTTGGCACACACTGAGATTTTCTACATTTGCATGTTACTGACCTAATATTTACTAAAAATACTCTCAAAATTCGTTAACAAATACATTTACAGTATGTTCACCATTTTATTCGCCATAAACTGTCATAGTTTCTACATCATCACCGGAAGGTAGCCTTAAAAAGCCAACTAATACAATTATAATTATAATGTGGATCACCAGACGAGTGTTAGATATTTAACAAGCTATTAAGTGATGAAACAGTTAACGAGAGCAGTTAAAGTTAAATGATAGTCTAAAATTTGACTCTGTTAATAGGAGTCAATAGGAGTTAATAGGATGTCAGACATGCACTGTTACAAATTCTTTCATCTTCTAAAGGAAAATCTTATTTTAGATAACATATTTCCATACAGTGTATCTGTGGTTTTGGAATCGGGAACCAATTGGCTTAAGATGGCCTTTTCTGTGACCTCGACATACTTGACACATAGTGAAACCATCTCCCTGGATATCTGCCATCTTCTTGAGCTCAGATCCAATTCAGATCTCATAACCTTGACACAACTTATTCGGTTCCTCTAAAGCATTTAGTTGATAAGGGCTTGTAGACACCCATCTTCCAGAACTTGGTAGGATGGATGGTATGGGGCACAGATCCTTGTGCTAAGGCTGAATGATGTTATAGGTGTGGAAGTTTCAGCATTAATCACAGAACTTATTCGGCTCTAATCTATTCAGCTCTGTTTTTTTTAATCACTAAAAATGTTTATTCTTAACAAAAGACATTTGTAGCTTGGATACGCAGTTCTAAAGAAAAACGCAAATTGTTGTAGACTCTTTATATCACTTAAATAGAGCCTTTCCAGTGATGTGAAGTAGTTAAAAGGTCTCAAGAAGCAGCACACTACCTAAAGAAATTCTGGAAGATACGAGAAACAAAAGTATTCAAATACACTAGTCTGGAATGGGTTAAACCAACTCAATCCACATTGAGAGCCATCATTTCCAAAATGAAGAAAACCAGGAGCAGGGGTAAATCTTCCCATTAGTGGCCAGTCCGCCAAACTTCCTCCAGGAGAACAGCAACGACTCATCCAGGTAGTCACAAAAGAAACCAGACAAACATCTTAGGATCTACAGGCCTTGTTTGCTTCAGAGAAGGTCAGTGTTCATTAGTCCACTATTAGAATGAGACTGGGCAAAAACTGCATCCACAGGAGAGCTGCAAGTCAAAAACACAAAAACACTGCTAAGCAAGAGGAACAAAAAGGATCATCCCACATTTGCCAGAAAATGGCTGGATGGTCTCATTTCACAATCAAAGCAGCATTCCACAATCAAAACATCATTCAGCCGTCAAAAAGGATGAGGTAGTGCAATAATGTGATGCTCTGCTGCTTCAGAATCTGAGCAACATGCCATTACTGAGCCATGAAGTCAAGGTCAAGGTTATTGACATCAACAAATGCATACAAGTACATTGTTAGTACATTAATAGCGTTCCTCTGTGATTACAGGGCAAGCATGACAAAAAAAATACCACACAATAACAATACTTTTCTAAAGTACACACAGTGGGCATTAGACAAAAGACACAAGACGATATAAACAATAACAAACCAAATGCACTTAGTGTGTATGCAGATATAATAGAAAATAAGCTTTTATCTGTACATATGTAACATTTTGTGAGCAAGGCTGCACTGGGCAGCAGAGTATTGCTCATTTAATAGTATGAATAGAGTCGAATAGAGAATTGCAGGTGAGGAAATTGTATGGCAGCAGCCATTTCAACATGTGGAAATTAAAAAAGACTGAGGACCACGATCAGTCAGTCATTGCACCTGGAGGGACATTAGCTGCATTCAAGGTTATTGTGCATCCACAGCATGTTAAATATTGCATGAGAACAGAGATTTAGCAGCACATGTCTACTGTTGTGAGGTATAGTGTCACAGAAGGTAGAGTGAACTAGAACGTACCTTGCTAGTGTAGATCGCCCGTGTAGCGTGTGGGAAGAGCCCAAGCGCGGACAGAAGCGAGAGGGCTGGTTAAACACGCTCTTTGATCTGTGAACGCTCTAAGCACAGAGTTTAGATTCCCACCGGAACCTTCGTTCACACTCATGCACAAAGTGGAGGGTATACTCACGTGAGTGAAGAGACTGAGTAGCCAGGGTGATGAGGAACTCAGTGTCTGAGCGCCGAGGAAATCCCGTTTCCTGTTTATATACCCTGTGACGCGCTCATTTCCTATGACCTGTACGCGTCACCTGACCTGTGCATGTGACATATAGCACCTGTACAATCATTACGTGAGTAGAACAATGTTCAATTTCAGGAGTGTTTGTTCAGTATGTAATGAGATTAAGATGCAGTTCACAGTCAAGCTGAAGTGAAGTGAGTAGACAGAAAATGTAAGTGATGTAGATGAGTGTGCTACATCGTTCCCAGAATTCTGCTCTCTATCAGAAAACCCAAAAGGATAATGTTTGAGTTTGTGATTTGAAGCTCAAGAGCAGTTCATTTATGCGACAAGATGATTATTTGAAGGTCAAGAACAAGTTCACCTCTGAATGGCTCAAAAAAACAAAAAAAACAAACAAACTTAGAGGAGTGGGGCCTAATCAAAGTCCTAACTTTCTTAAGTGGGCAGTTGATGCTTAATGTTGCTGAATTAAAGCATTTCTCTAAAGAGGAGTGGGCCAAAACCTCTCCACAGTGATGTATAAAAATGACCTCCAGATATGGGAGGCACTCGGACTCGAAGTCATCTCACATGTTACACTCCCAGACTCCGATTGAGAGTACATGATTGGATTTTTGCCAGTGATTTTGCTCAGTTGCGCTTTCCCTTTTAGGAACAGCGATTCCCGGTACTATATAAAAGTTTCTCATGCTTTTTCATTTGAATGAATTTGAGCAACATTTTAAGAGCTTGTGATAGTGCTACCTTTGTAGAAAATTACTTTCTAACTCCCTCTCCCTCCTAAAAATCTGCAATTTGTGCCACAGCCATGCAGTCACATGCCTTCACAGAGAACCTAACAAAGAAAAGTAGAGGAGTGCTTTTAATGATCCTTGCTTCAATTACGTGTCCTCCCACATAAACGGTGCCAAGGCTAGGCCTAGAACCCCCTTTAGAACATCTGAAACCTCCTGTAATAGCAGTCCCTCTGTACTTTTGAGCAGGGTCACACTTTCCTTCGCTATTTTGAAATAAAATAGGGGCTTCCTCAGCATTCCTCTTCTTCTTGAAATTTGGACACAGTTCATCATGATCTACACCCTTGCTTTATTCAGTGTCGGTGACATCGCCCTTTCATGGTTTAGTTTGTATATAACAAGACACTCAATCACTTTAGGTACACACAGGTCTTCCATGTCTCCTGTTTTATGTGGTGTCCCTCAGGGGTCAGTTCTTGGGCCATTCTACTTTCTGATTTACCCCTTGGTCAGCGCCGTGCCCTCAGCTGCCTCTCCTGATGATTTCCAGTGATATCTCAGCACCCACTTTTCCACAGATCCCTCACCCCACACCAAAGGACAGACGGATTATATTTCATATTTAAAGCTTTGGATACAGGAAACTGCCTCAAGCTAAAGTGTTACTGATCTGCCCAAAAGGTCTTCAAGTTTCCATGTTATTTTTAAGTGCCTTACCAAAATGATCTCCGTCACATTGCTAGCCTTTTTTGCTGTTGTTATTGTTTGTGCTTTGTCATGTTCCTCTTCACTGATCTTCCAGCCAGGACTCCATACAAGCTTTAGCATATTCAGAACTCATCATCCCCATCCTCCTTCAGCAACACTGACTTCCTGCCCAATCCCATTTCATGTTCAAAATATTGCCTCACACCTTCAAAACCTGCATAGTCTTGTGCCTTCTTGCCGCCGCAATCTCCTCATGCCTTGTCCCCCGTCGTTCCCTCTGGTACATGAGTAATAATCCTCTGGCTGTCCCTCGCACAAGACTTTCCACTACAGGAAGCTGATCCTTCAAATGCTATGCATCTGAATGAAAGACTTGTAAATCAACTATGAGCGACACATGCTAACCAGGCACGAGGTGAGCTACACATAGCTATCAGCAATCTACAAACACCACACCCAGACAGATTTTCATTATTGCTAGCGACCTCAGTGCAAATCTGACATCCATTCTTCTTAACTTCTATCAGCACTTTGCTATGAGAGTGAAAAATCTATCTGGACAAAGTCTACACTGACATATGTGAGGCCTATAAAGCCGCCATGTGTGCCCACATACGCACATTGGTTTCTCTGTCCACACAAGTGATGTGATTTCCTTCATACACATCACTGCTGCAATGCACAAAACCAGCCAGGAAAACCATCAGTCTGGCAGAGTAGTCCCACCCCACCAATTCAAGGCCATTTTGATTGGATTGAACCATGTTTGGAGAAGCAGTTCCATCAACTCGGAGGAGCACATTGACTCTGTGACCTGCAACATCAGCAAATGCATAGAAGGTGTTACTATCTGCAAAAGTTTCACCACAAGAGCCAACAAATAGCCCTGGTTCACAGCAAAGATTCGTGGGCTGCTAAGAGAGCGAGACACTGTTTTCAGGTCAGGTTCTCAGCCAGCCAGGGCCAGCCTCTCTTGCACCATCAGAAAAGCAAAGCACGATTATGCACACAAGATCCAGAGCCATTTCCACAACATCAGAGGTACAGGCAGCTTATGGCACGGCATTCAGACAGTCAGTACAAGCCTGCATCAAGCAGCAGTGACAGGGTCACAACACTCCCTGAGGAGCTAAACAAGTTCTGTGCATGGTTTGATGCACAGAACACAAAACCTGTGAGGGAAAACCACCCCTCCTATCACCGACTGCATCATCTGTCTGCTTACAGCCAACGTGAGGAGAACTTTAACCAAGGTCAACTTATGAATAGCTGTGGGACCAGACAACATCCTCTATCACGTGCTGAAAGAACAAACTGATTGACTGGCTGGCACTCTCACAGACGTCTTCAACATATCACTGAGACGGATGGTCATCCCAACATGCTTTAAGTGCACCACTGTCATCCCAGTGCCAAAGAAATCTACAGGATCTTGCCTGAATGCACCACTAGCCTTTTTTCATCGTGATGTGCTTTGAGAGTCATGGCAGAAATTAACAGCAGCCTCCCCCATCCACTCAACCAGGTCGACTATCTGTCACCATCAGACTGAACACAGGAGTTCCTCAGGGCTGCATGCTCAGTCCACTACTTTTTATTCTGGTGACACATGACTGCATGGCCATACACAGCTCAAGCCACATAATCAAATTTGTTGATGACATGAGAGTCATTGGGTCTCTGCAGCGTACAGAGATGAGGTTGGCTGTCTGGCGCAGTGAGAACAATCAGTTTCTGAATGTGGACAAAACTAAAGAAATAATTGTCGACTTCAGGAAAATGCAATTTGACCACTCAGCATCAACAGATCCATGGTAGAGACAGTAAAGAACACCAGGTTTCTGGGACCGCACCACAAACTGTGGGCTGATTCTACTTTGCATCTTTGGACTTTACGCACCACACTTTTATGACGCACATCCAGCTACATGCACAAAACACAGCCATGTTTTCCACTTGACTGCTGATGCCACATTGGCACAATTTCTAGACATTAAAAATGTACCTGATTGCACATTGCTACTTCTAGCTTATATTTTATTTATATAGGTGGACCTTTTTGTATTCTGTAACATCTGGACCCATGCCATCTTGTGTATATAACTGAGATAATAAACCATCCAAGCAAGTACTCAAGGCTGTAAGCTTCCATTACTTGTTGGCCTTGAAACTCCAATCCAAAACTAAAGCAATAAACTTCACACATTTGCTGGATGGATTGAGGGAGACAAAGAACAGTTTCTGGCTAAATTATTGACTCTGTCTTTTCTACTTAGCCCAAACATGTCCAAAGTCCGGCCCGCGGGCCAATCACGGCCCGCCGTCAGATTTCATACGTGTCAATTATGGTTCGCTGTCTCTGTCAGAGTAAATAAATCACAAAACTTTAAAAATGTAATTGATCCTTTCACCACACTGTGGCATCACTATTCTAATGCTATCTGGCTCTGCATCCATGCCGCAAACCCTCCACTCATTTCTGCCATGACGACAGCAAAGAATTAGTGTCAGCAAGTTATCTGTTCCTTGATCAATCTGAAATAGAGTGTTTTGAATGGTAACATCTGTCATTAGTAACAGTGAAAAGCCTAAAGTACACAAATGAACTTGGACTTGGTACTTGGTACTTATTTAATTAAATTATTGAATAAGAATTGGTTATAACCGTTGATGTTATGTGCCTGTAGATGTGACACAAAGTATTGCTTTCTGAAACATCTTGTAAAAGACAAGGGCAAAGTTCACTTGTTTTAAACTTTAATGATAACAGACCACTGTGCATTACTTATAACGTCTGTTTAGAATGTTCACGAGGCAAACATATTGATCAAACTCATGGAAATTTAAGGAATTCTATACAGTTTGTTCAATGTTATCTGACTCTCCACTATGAATGAAAGGCAGAATTGTGTTTTTAAAGTTGTTCATGTCTGCCTGAGTGTCTTATATTTGGTTACATTGCCATTTGAAAAATAAAGGTAATGGTAACAATACACCGTTTTATAATGGTGTGTATTTTCATGTAACTTTTGTGGTTAAAAAATTGATGTTTCAGTATTATCTCTTCTCTGTCTCCTTCTTGGGGCATGTAAAAATATACCAACATACATGTTATACTTTTTGATTTGCCAGTTATGATAGGTCGTTCATCAGGAACAGAAGCCTCATCAATTTACAATTGTGTGTAATTATCTATAAATACATATTTGTTTCAGTTTTCGCTTAAACCTTCTAGAATCTTTACAGGTAGTACCACCATACTGGTTGTTGCTGATTGGGAGTATATACTTCCTGACAGTTCCTCAGCAGCTTCTATTGACCCTTGGAATCAAAATAAACTACTGATGCCTCTACTACTCCTTAGTACTCTCTAATGAAACATCCCTTCACTTAATATCATGTTGTTCAGTACCCTGTTCAGTTCAGTTATGGCACGCACATTCACAAAGGGGTACCATCACAAAACATGCATCCATCTTTCTAAACTTAATAAAATGATTACCTGGACATCTAATCCTTGGCTGCAATCTGTCACATTCAGTAACAGTGGATCCTAAATGGTTATTATGGGGTGTGGATTGCTGCAAAAAATGCAAGGTACTAAGCTTGTATTTATACACACATTTTTTTTATTCCAAAGCAAATGTGAATTGTAAAAAGGAAAAGAGGCATAAAGTACCCTTGTGCTGACAAAATGTACTGTGAATGAAAGTGTGGCATCCTTGACTGTTGGCCTGCTAAGTGGTGATAGGGCTGGGCAACCAGCATCTCACATTGCCCTGGCTGCAGATTCCCTGGGTGACTGATGAGCCAAGGATGGCTTACAGGGAGCAAGCATTTCATTGTCACTGAGGGAGCTGTTTTTTTTTTTTTTACTGA
Organism: Alestes dentex; assembly: GCA_037576975.1. Classification (NCBI taxonomy): domain Eukaryota; kingdom Metazoa; phylum Chordata; class Actinopteri; order Characiformes; family Alestidae; genus Alestes; species Alestes dentex. The sequence continues at coordinate 1,377 of JBBIGA010078703.1, read as the reverse complement.
GGATATTGCCAGAGCTTCTACACAGTGGACAATTAAGACCAAGGAACTTGTGTATGGAGGGCTGGGACTGCCAATATTAAATATATAAATACGTCAATAATTAAATAACTAAATGTGTCATTAATTGTTTAAGATGGGACATATGATGATAACTAATGACACTTAAATGTGTCATTAAATATTTAAAATGTGAAATAAAAACATAACTAATTAAATGTGGCTTTAATTATTTTAAATGTGAAATAAAAATATAAGTAATTGAATGTGTCATGAATTATTTAAAATGTGAAATAAAAACAATTACTTTTCCTTAGATGGCAGCGTGTTAGACGTGGCTATTCCCAAATAGGTGTACTTTGTAGTTTATTTCTATGTCAGTTGTCTTTTGGTCATGGAAAATGTGTGTGAGAAACATACAAAGACTCACATGTAACCGCTGCACACTTCTGGTAATCAGTGAAAGAGTTAAAGACAAGAACTTGACCGCAGACGCTCTGACAGGCTGGCTGTTCCATCTGTCTTACTGGCAAACGTCCGCTCATTGGACAACAAATCCGACTTAAGAGAGCTGCACATCGTGAAATGAAGGACTGCTGCGGTCTCATTTTTACTGAAACCTGGCTGAATGACAACATCCCTGAAGCAGCCATATAGCTAACGGGGCTAACTGCTATCCGTGCGGATAGAGACGCGAGGAGATCTGGAAATCTTGCGGGGGCGGACTGTGCATCTACATCAACACAGAATGGTGTGGAAACACAGGTATGATTTCCAAACATTGTTCATTGCTGGTGGAATTTGTAGCAGTGAAGTGCAGGCCTTATTATTTGCCACTATACGAGGCCATCAGCGACTTGCAATCTCGCCACACCGAGGGGTTTTTCATAGTTGCTGGTGACTTTAATCATGTAAACTTAAAGACTGTTTTACCCAAATTCCACCAACTTCCAAATTCCAGTCCATATCGACTTCCCAACCAGAGGAGCTAATACACTGTACACAAATGCCAGATCAGCATACAGAGCATCCCTCCGTCCCCATCTTGGACTTTCTGACCATGCCACAATAATGCTCACTCCAGCAAACAGCCCACTGCTGAAGAGAGCAAAGCTGATCAGAACATGGCCAGAGGGAGCTACTGAAGCTACTGAAGCCCTGCAAGACTGCTTTGAATGCACGGACTGGAGCATCTTCAGAGAAGTGGCAACCACTGGCCAACACACAGACATAAATGGGTACGCTGAGACAGTGACGGGGTACAACAAATGCATTGGAGAGGTCACTGTCATCACACCCGTTAAGGTGCGTGCAAACCAGAAGCCATGGTTTACGGCAGAAGTCCACAAACTGCTGAAAACAAGGGATGCTGCTTTCAGA
>JBBIGA010078682.1:0-11733 GCA_037576975.1 Alestes dentex | reverse complement strand
AAATACCACAAATATGTGTATATTTGAATACACGTACATTATTTTTTGCTAATTTTCCAAAACATTAAACATTTCTTATTCTATATGGATGCTCTCTTGCTTAGTTCTTCTAGTAGTTACAGCCATGTAGTGGACGAAAAGGCTACTGCACACCTGCACTGACGCACCTGCAGAAACATCCACATGTACACATATTGAACAAGATGTGTCATGTTTTTTCCAGACTAAATGACTAAATTAAATATATTGTTTTTCAGGTAAATATGTTTAGAACCCATCCAAAAACACAAAGTTCAATATGGTTCAGCACAAGCCACTTCATGTACCAAAAAATGGACATCAGTGTTCTGTCTCAGATAATTTACAAACTTCACAAAAATGTTTTCCATAGTATGACCCAGTCTGAAGCCAGTCGGAAACTAGTCTCCAAAGACAAAAAGCATATTCTGAAATACTTTGACAGCCGTGTGTATTTCACAATAAATGTAGGACATTTCAATACACGCACAAGCAGCAAGCTTTACAAAACTGATGTCCAAGACCATTCAGCAGCGGTCTGAAGGCTTTGTCCTCAAATGTAATTAAGGATTTGAACTTCTCTTCCACACTTTAAGAGCAAAGTGAACTTCTACTCCACTATGACTTCTGAAATAGCAGCAGAAAAGTCTGAAAACACAATACTGAAGTTTGATCATAGGGAAGCTCTGCATTCACCAAGAACACCAAAACAAACAAACACTCAAAAAAAAAAAAAGTGATAAAACAGATGCATTGCTTTTGATTTTACTTTGATGCTTTGCACAGAAACCATGAATATGAAACTGAAAAATGAAACTGAAAAAGTCTTAAAACAGCAATAACGTACCTTTGTGGTATGGCGCTTACAATGGGAAGCCTCGAGGCCATCAAGTAAATAAATAAATAAATAAACATCAACAAATCATTTCAGCGGTGTGGCCTACGGGCGCAGCGGCAGAGGACAGCATTAAACATCCTCAATTTATTGGCGCTGTCGGCACCCTCATTTCTTTGAACAGGAATAACTCAAATGTGTTGCTGTATCTGGAAAAGTTATTAAATTCTTAAGTGTTGGGTCTGGGGGTGGGAGGGGGCAGTCAACAGAGATTAAGATCTCTTTATTGTCATTTTAGGAATGAAATCCACTGGTTTCAAACAAAATCCAACCATTTGCTTTAAAAAGTTTTTTTTTTTTTTTCACACAAAGAAAACAAAAACAAATCACAGAAAAAAAGCGACCCCTTTTTCTGTCACTCAAAAGAAGAGGAAGGGGAAAAAAATCGACTACATTTTTTGCATTTTCGGGTCAGAGGCGAACGCGAGGAAGGCGAGAAGAAAAATGTCGCCTGAAAAAGCAATTTCGCCCATCGTGACATCTGTACAAATGCAGGGTGGCGAGTGTTGGTGCGGGTGTGTGCGGAGGGGAGGGTGTGGGGAGGTGGATGATAAGCTGTGGAGCAGGAAAGAGAGGTTAATCCCCCCTGTTTAATCTGGCGAGGTATGGGGAGCTCTTATCTCCCAATGCTGCTGCTTCCAACACACACCTACTAAACTCAGCGCACACACACACACCTTCCGTCGCTCCTGTCAGGTGGACTGAGGACCAGCGCTGGACACGACCACCCAGCTGGACCTGCTCCACTCTGGACATGTTCACTTTCCTGAGGGAGAAAGTGGAAGGTCTTCTTCTTACTCAGTCCAGGATTGATCATGCAAGAACTGCACTTTTAATCTTCTTTTATTGATATTCTATGCATTCTTTTATTTATTTTTTTTCTTAAATATTTTTATTTCCAACTACTTTATGCTTAACCCTTACAACATGAATGGCATGTATACGTGCCAGCAACGCAACGAATGGTAAATTTTCATCAAAATAGCACCTTATATGGAAGTTCCCCCAGTTTGTGTTGGTGCTCGAGGTGTCAGACATTATTCTGAGCTTTGTTTGGTGTTTCTGTGTTACATTAGCCACAGTTATTGTCATTTAAAAACATGTAATTATAAAAATTGCTACTGGGGTTTTAAAAACCACATGCAAATGGATTTAAAGAGCAAAACTGGACAAATTTCTTTCATTTTTGGTTTTAGAAACAAACAGAAAAAATACAAGATCTTTGAACCTGGGAGAACTTTCAGGATAGTCTCTGTCGGGTGGGGAAGAGGGAGGGGGTCCGGAGAGCGGCTGAGCAGCGGTGTGCCAAGAGGAAGAGCAGCAAATGGTGAGTGTGTAAGAGAACAAACCAGTTCTAGACTGTTTAAACCATTTATATTTACTGAAATCAGAGATTACTTATTAGTTCTAAAGGTTAATATTTATATTATATTCCTGTAAAACACACTCACTGACTTTTGTGTTGATAACCTGACTTTCCTGCTGATGTTTAGTCATGTGTGATGTCCTCAACAAAACTGCCGTTAATATTGTTACTTCAGCAATTATTGTTCATAGGCATTTAAGGAACAAAAAGCATATAAATAAATGTTACTCCTTCCATAAGATTTATTACTTCGATCGTAAGTCAATAAAAAATAAAAAGAAGCAATAATGAGAAACAGACAGCTTTCAGACAGGATGAGGAACATACCTTCGCTTCACTATAAGTGAACCCAAGACCAGGGGAAGGTTTTCTGGACCACATCTAATTTTTAGTTGCATCAGAGATTGGTTTTCTGGACTGCATCTCTTTTTCAGCTGGATCATATAGGGAGTTTATGGACCACACTGTTCTAAGCTGGACCAAAGACAGATTTTCTGGACCACCTTGTTTTTCATTGGATGATACATTTTCTGGGCCACATCTCATTTTCAGTTGGTTTAGAGGTGGGTTTTATGGGCCCACATGTTGTTTAAAGCAGGATAAGAAATGGGTTTTCTAGACCCCACCTTGTTTTCAACTGGATCAGAGATTAGTTTTCTGGACCCCACTTTGATTTCTGCTGGATCAGAGATGGTATTTCTGGACCACCTTGTTATCAGCTAGATCAGAGATGGGTTTTATTTTCACCTGAACCAAAAAGGAGTTTTATATACCACAGGTTTTTTTAAAAACTGGATCCGTCATGTTAATTTTAAGTAATTTACAGCATACTACTTTATAACTCAAATTACATGACCTAAAAAATGATAAAAAAATGATTTCAACATGTTTATTTGAATCATGCATGTTTTGGATTACACATGCTTCAAAATGTTAAAAAGTGCATGTAACGTTTTCAGTCTTTTCCCAGTTTCTTGGCTTTTTGTAATGTTCTTTTGTCTTTTTCCCCTTTTCTTGTCTATGTTGTTGTTTAAATCCTCCCTGTTCCATGTGCCTTTGTTTTATTTTGTCCATCTTCTATGTGAGTTCTGTTGTTGTTATCATGTTAACCTGTGTCTTGTTCCAGTCTCCTGACCTGCTCAGATGTTCTTGTTTCCCTAGTCAATATATAAGCTTGTCTGGGTTTGTGAATTCTTTGTAAATTTCATGTGAATCCTCTTGTTGAAACTTTGCTACTGTTTGTGCTGATTTGCTTGGGTCTTTGTTCTGTGTTATTATTTCCTCATGTTTTTGTGTACCCCTGACCCATTGTTGATGTTTGTATTTTTGCTTTCATTTGTTTATTAAATGCTTTGTGGATATTGCATTTATATACTATTTACCTCTCATTACAGTACATTTGGAAAAATACAAATAACTGTATTTTAGGTGTTATTCTACAAAATACATGAAGTACAAAAGTATTTTTAGTATTCTTTATAAACTTCTAATGCACTTGTACTTAATGTACCTTTTAGTGAGAGCTTTGAAAAAATACTCAAAGTACTAAGATGTGAATTTAAAAATAAAAAAGCATCATTTAAAAACGAATTTACATGGGACCAGACCCTGAGATCACAGCAAGCATATTCCGCCTGCTGCACACACTGGCGGACCACTGAGATAACACAACTGGGGGGTGAGCCAAGAGAATGTCAATATCGTTTTCTGCATTTAGACATGTAGAGGAACGGACGTGCTTCAGCCAGTTTCCGCAGAGGAGAGAGAGGCAACACATCCGTCCCTCAGATAAGATGAAAAAATGTGTGTGGACAAAGAAAGAAGGGAAAAGGAAAGAGGGGAAAATAGAAAGCAAGAAAGAAAGGAAAGGGAAGGAGAAAAGAAAAGGCCTGTGACACAGGAAAACAAGCTCCAAATTGCAGCGGCGCCGCGTTTCATTTGTTTTCATTTGAGAGTCATATCGCGCAATGACATTAACCCTACAACTGTGATTAGCAGCTGAACATGAAATATGAACACGCCTCTTGAGGGGGTTGGGGGGGCTGGAGAGAGGGAGTGAGAGAGAGGAAGAGGGAGAAAAGGAGGTGCTTGGCTGGATGAAGCTCATCAGGTAAGTGTGATGGTGAGAAATGACACATTGACCGTGTATGAAAAGATCCAGGCAGTCCACTGTGGCCCTGAAACAATGACCACAGCACTCAGACAGAACGGGAGAGCTTTCTTTTGTTGACCGTCTTCCACTTGACCTTACAATGAGCTCTGTGTTCCCTCCTCAGATCGAAAAGTTCCTTTTAATGGCCTGTTTGCAAACCATCGTCTCAAATGCCTCTGTGGAGCACTTAAAAAGGGCTAAAAGGGGGCACCGGCTTTACTGGCCGGATATTGGCAATGCTGGAAAGCGAGTCAATTATGCACATAAATGAAGTGTTTACACCTCAATTATCGTGACAGCAGCCATGCTGGGGGAGGATCAAGGCCCAACTTAACTTTATATTTTGCTTTGAATCCCCTTGTTTGGGCAAAAACACTATTTGCTGACTGTCAAACCATCTTAGATTTGGCATATGGAGTAGATTAAATGAAAGGAAAGGGAACAGCGACAGGATACAAAGTGCCTAAAGATACAAGGTGCCTACATAAAGCATTCACCACTCAGCATTCAGCACCACCAGTATAGGGATCACCGCCTGATCATCTGGAATCCTCTGCACCTGTTTCTTCACTGGTTCAGGAATTTGTTTAGATTAAGTCTTTGTTCTGCTTGAATGATTCATATGTAGGTCCCTGTGTGTCTTAATGTAAGTCTGGGTATACTGGTGTGAGGGACGTGTTTCCACTGTAGTCTATGAAGCACCCATCAACATCTCTCTAGATAAGAGCACCTGCCCAATGCCGTAAATGTAAATGTCTAGTAAAATTGTGAACCCCCATTAAATCTATGTAATTCTAGGCAGTACAAACCAGACAAGCTTTCTAACCTTTACAAATTAAAGTATATCCTAACCTGAAAATTGGCCCCTCCAAACATGGCATATTTCTCTGACCACAAAGTGCAATGGAAAACATCATAAAATACACATGTACTTTTAAATAATGTGTAAAGTGACCATTTTGTCATAGGTAAACGCACCAGAGCACAGTGTAAACAGCACAAAATTCTTTCTCTGCATTTAACCCAGTTAACCCTTTCACCAAATGAAGCAGCAGGCAGCCAGGAACACAGTGCCCAGTGTGTGGGGACAAGATCTTGCTCTGAGGAACCTCAAAGGTGCCACTAACAGCCCTGGGATTCAAACCCACAACCTTCTGATCACAGGGGCAACTCCCTAACCACTAGGCCACCAACTGCACTTTTAATTATTTATGACATCTGTAAAACATTTGAATGAAAATCTGATTAAAAATGAACAAAATTTGAATTAAGACATCCACTCTCATTGTTTACTTTTGGGCTTTTAATTGAAATGGTGTGCTAAAACTAACCCTTCCATTGGTTTATGTGGTTGTAGACAGTGCCAACAAGAAATAAAAAAAAAAAATTAGGAGTGAATTAAAACAGTGAATGTGGACAAATACTGCAGAGAATGTGACATGTTTAATTTAATAAAATGTTACATTTTAACTCCCATACTGCAACATCAGAGTGCATGATGAAAGGTTTAGCTGCTAATTTACTGACTTTGTGTTCCTGAAGTGCCAACCACAGAAGGCCACGCTGACAGATTGCGAAAAGTCAAAAATTGCTTGGATCTCCACCTGAGTGGCTGAGGGAACCAAACAGCAAGACACCGTGCGCCCGAAAGGAGTGGCAGATGCATTCTTTCCTGGTAAATAACTACACTCCACTGTCAAATTGCCACACAGTGAGGGGCCGTGTGAGATGAAAGCCGGAATGGTGCCGTGTACATGCGGAATGGGAAACCTTCCCTTTTTGATATTCAGTGGAATAAAAATAAAAGGACACCTCCACTACTGGGGTAATATGGCCTCAGGCTACAAAAACAATTACCTGAAAATCCATTTCTACATGCACTCACCCCCTTCTTTTTTCTTTTTTTTATAATGAATGTTAAAGATAACATTCCATCGATTCACCGAGGTCCAAGCGCTCACTTGTTTACCACTTTGGAATACAAAACTCGAACAGAGGAAGAAAACGTGAGGGTTCTGAATAAATAAATATAAATAAATAATCCCCCTGAATATGGCTTTTTAATAACGCACCCTTCATGAGGCATTTGCACGTTGTTCATTCCCACGCGCCCGGAGCTCCAAGCGCAATTTTCCGGTCCACCTGCATTGTGTTTTAAAGGCAGACGGGGCTGAGGCTGCTCTGCATTCTCCAGGAGCGCTGCACACTTCGCAGTGTTAATGTGCCTCCGACAGCTAATGGCACATGTATTAAGTGATCATACCGTTTTAATGGGCGCTCAATCCTGGAGGCCTTGAAGGATGGCTGAAAATAGCTCCCGCAGCTGTCGGTCTGCTGAGCCCTGCATACGTCCACTCAGCCTGCATGATCATTCTGACATGCTCTACAACAGAGTTCAGACCTAGAAATATTGATTAATATTAATTAATACTATGCCCGAATGATTAGACGACTATGTCTTACTAAAGTATTCTGTAAAAAAAAAAATTGTATGAAGTCTATGAAGGAACACATATGGAATTATGTAGGAAACAAAAAAGTGTTAAACAAACCAGAGTATGTTTTACATTCAAAGCCACCTTTTCCTTTGATGACAGCTTTACACACTCTTGGCATCCTCTCAATCAGCTTCATGAGGTAGTCATCTGGAATAGTTTTCAGTTAACAGGTGTGCCTTGTCAAAAGTTAAATCCTTGCCTTCTAAATGTGTTTGAGACCATCAGTTGTGTTGTGCAGAGGTAGGGTTGGTGCAAAGGTCTAGCCCTAGTTGCTCTATTTGACTAGTGTTCTAATCCATATTATGGCAAGAACCACTCAAATAAGTAAAGAGAAAGGACAGTTTATCATTACTTTAAGACATGAAGGTCACTCAATCCGTAAAATTTAAAGACGTTTGAACGTATCCCTCAAGTGCAGTTGCAAAGACCATCAAACGCTATGATGAAACTGGCTCTCATGAGGACCGCACCAGGAAAGCAAGACCAAGAGTTAGCCCTGCGGCGCAAATTAACGCAAATTAACACAAATTAACAGCACCTCAGATTAGAGCCCACATAAATTCATCACAGAGTTCAAGTAGCAGACACATCTCAGCATCAACTGTTCAGAGGAGATTGTGTGAATCAGGCCTTCATGGTCGAATTGCGGCAAAGAAGCTACTTCTGAAGAAGAAGAAGAAGAAGAGAGCTGTTTGGGTCAAGAAACATAAGGAATGGATGTTAGACCAGTGGTAATCTGTCCCTTGGTCTGACGAGCCCAAATTTGAGATTTATGGTTCCACCCGCCGTGTATTCGTGAGACATAGAAAAGGTGAGCGGATGATTTCTACATGTGTGGTTCCCACCGTGAAGCATGGAGGAGGTGTGATGGTATGGGGGTGCTTTGCTGGTGACACAGTTGGCAATTCATTTAAAATCCAAGACACACTTAACCAGCATGGCTGCCACAGCATTCTGCAGCGATATGCCATCCCATCTGCTTTGTACTTAGTGGGACCATCATTTGTTTTTCAACAGGACAATGATCCCAAACACACGTCCAGGCCATGTAGAGGCTATTTGGCCAAGAAAGAGAGTGATGGAGTGCTGCATCGGATGACCTGGCCTCCACAATCACCTGACCTAAACCCAATTGATATGGTTTGGGATGAGTTGGACCGCAAAGTAAAGGCAAAGCAGCCAACAACAGGCCAACAGACCTCATCTTATTTATATTTTCACATATATTAAATAAATTAGCAGTGCATCACATTATGCAGGAATATGAAGTTTGTTCTCTGTACAAGATGTACAAGATGTTAAAGTAATTTTTTACTCTTTTTGTTGAAAAAAATGTGGATTTGCATACAACTGTACAAAGTTCTTATATTCCTGTTTCTTGATACACTTTAGATGCCTTGTAGAAACTGAACAAAGCTTTAACGTATATTTAACTAAATATAAAATGTACATTTATTTTCCCTAAATTGAACCGCCCATAATGCTAATCTTATCCTTAACCTCAACCTGAGCCTCATCCTGGTCCAATAGTGAGGTTCATCAGATGGTAACGGTGTGACTGTAAATAATCTGTAACTGTCAGTGAACAGACTTTTAATTATTTAATTTTCAGTCAAATCAGCCATTGAGTACAAATTATTCATTTCTGTACATCAGGGAAGAAACAGGAGTCATAACAAGTAAACATGACATCTAATCTATCAGTGTTTCCTTTGTCCACTCTTTAGCCCCCCTTACAGTCCAGTTACAGCTGGGTCCCCCCAACAACAGCTGCTCCCAAATGTCTCATTGACATCATGTTCCCATTCAAAGAGACACACACTCACACAAGCAGCTACACACACTTGTTTTTCATAATCATTTGATTTGGTGAAAGGAGAGATATTCAGATAGGAGATCATCCATTCACATAAGGAAGAGAAACATCAAAGAAGAAGAAGCCAAAAATAACAGAATTCCTGAGAGAATTAGAGAAAATGTGACTCCTAACAACCACGCAATGACAGGCAGACTCCCCTAAACTCTCTTTCAGATAAACACAGGATTGACTTAGACTGCAAGGAGCCCCTTAAGACTCCTAAGACTGAACATTTGAGGAGTTTACAAGAAATAACCCTGCAGACTGGACATCTTCACCGAAGGTCTTCAGAGAGGAGTAGAAGCCATACTAATGGTGAAGGGTGAACACACTAAAATGGACACATCTGATATCTGATTTAGTTCTTCTGGTGCTGTTAACCCTTAGAACCCTTAGAAATTACAAACATGGACCATGTGCATGTGATTCCCACCACCTAACCAAACTGCTGAACTACTCCTGCCTCTTTTACACTTATTTGTCTCCATGGTGTTGTTCTTTTTTTGCTCCCTTGCTATTCAGTTTTAACCAGAAGAAGACCGGTTTCCCTCTTAAATCTTGGTTCCTCCCAAGGTTCCTTCCTTCAGCTTTAGGGAGTTTTTCCTTGCCGCCATCGATCTCTGCTGGCTCACTAGGATCTGGTGAACTGATCATTAACCTCAATCCGAAACCTAAATCTAAGCCTCATCCTGGTCTTAGTGCTGAGACATGGATGAGCGCCGCGGACTCGGCTGGTGTTGTTTACTTAAATATAAGTTCAGTTTATAATTACACTCGTAATCATAAAGTAATCATAAAACACTTTCACACACGTTTAGACAAATGCTGGAATTCTCTTTGGGACAAAAATATGGCTGAGTGGATGGAGGGCTAATAGCGCTCCAAGTGAGGACCAAATCCACACTCATTAGCACTAAATAAAGTGTGTATGAATAGATGCCGGCTGTTTCGCTCTTGCTCAGGTCCCCTCCTGTGCTGAAGAACAAGCTCAGAGCCTCTCTGAGTTCCTCAGGGGAAGCAGCTTGGATCATTTCTCACCCACGTTGCTCAAGTTCTAACCCCCGGTTCATTGCCAGCTCTGGGGATTTCTGATGCCTACCCATGATGCAAGGCTGGAGCTCGTCCCAGCACAACAAGCTTCTCATTAGCTTGTTTGCTTCCAGACACTTTTTGGTTTCAGAGTTTGAGTTTCCAAAGTTTCGCCACACTTAACTACCTGATTCTAATTTCTTATTGGGCTTAAATTGTTATAATTAAGTCCAATATTATCTTACTATTATGTCTTACTATGGGCAATATCATGGTGCAGTTTCATTATTGGATGCTAAAACATTTAATTATGCGTAATACCTTATTATTCTGTATAATAGTTATATGTGAAATATCACAACTTATGTCAGAATTACTGATTTACTACTGATCTCAGTTACAGCAATAAGAGACTCCTACCCACCATTTATGCTGTTGGTAATTCATTGGCAGTAGCATTTTGGCATAGTGTTTTCAGTATGGAGTATTTTCTGCAGAGGTTTTTGGATTTTATTTAAACTTTATAGTTTTGTATTCCTGTCTCTGTATCTCGGTGTGTCTGTACAGCTGTAACATGAGCAATTTCCTCCTTTCTGATTCTGATTCTAATTCTCCCGTGATGCTTGAGGTCTTAGGTATTACGGTTGGGATTTTGCTCCTGGATCAGTGCAGAAGAGACGTTTCTAACAGGAGATCAGCAACAGGACTTCCAGGGCTGGTCTCAGAAAGCAGAGGGTGACGGATGTCCCACTTTGTAGAGGCTCCTCTGGGGTTCGGAGGCCACACTGAGAGGCATACAGATAGGGTACGCTTGCGATTTCGGCAGCCACTGGGCTTTCTTCCCCGGATCAATTCATTTCCTTTTTCTTGGCCACTTCACACATTTCATCAAGCCCCATTTTAAATGCCAGTGGTTCCATTGATTTCCATTAAGACACCATGTGGCTCCTGGCCAGAACTACCGCAGGGATATTTTTCCGTTTGCTTTTAACGCGCCGCTGCAACTGGGCTGCCAGCGTCACAACTGTACACAACACGGGTGTGAAATGCGTTTAATTGAACTGTTGACCACCCCAAAAAAAACCCCACCAGGACCACCACGCAGAAATCAAATGACGAGATGGGAAAGAGATACGACCTTCATGGTTTCTGCTGGCAATCAGGTGATGCCTCAGCCTTCGCTCTGCTCTGGAAGGGGGTCACAGAGGTTGTCTGGAGATCCATGGGGTGCGGGTTCAGTGTGGTCTGGAGAGGCTGAGCTGCACACCAAACAGCGTGAGAGCAGAGCTCCAATCCAGGGGATGCACTCACTCTCATGTCACTCCATATCACATCAGCAGGGGCAAGGAAGGGTAAGAGCTGGCCAAAACGAGCACACGCCCACACAGAAATAGCCCACCAGTACAGAGCATTAGAAAGCAGAGAGAAAAACACCCTCATATCCCCTTTCTGCTTCTCGCTGACTTCTCTTTCACCCTCTTCAGATTGCTGAGATGGAGTTATGATGAAAAATTTCTCACTGTTTGGAGTCTGCCATTTATGTTGGTTTATGTAGGGTATGCCGTATGTCAGACATGCACTGCTACATATTCTTTCCATCTTATAAGGAAACTTTAGTTGACAATTTTTTCATGTATAGTTGTTCACTCAACAACTTCCCAGTTTAACAAGAATAAAAATCTGCAGTTTATGAACTAAATAATAAGAAGTAAAAGCCTATGGTGTGTAAAACCTTTTGACCGGTAGGATATATTAACTGATATGATCTGTAAATAAGTTGTAAAGATTAGATGTAAAAATATGCATTATCTTCATAAACATACTTTATGTAACAGACACTTACACATACACCACCAATCACCCCCTCCCCTCCCTCACCCTACCACCTTGGACAACTTAGAGTTGATAACCAGTTAA
>JBBIGA010078651.1:0-11734 GCA_037576975.1 Alestes dentex | reverse complement strand
AATGTGGCAGCCACTTTAATTTGCACCCTGTCCAAGTGTGTGTGTGTGTGTGTGTGTGTGTGTGTGTGTGTGTGTTGGTGTGTGTGTATGTGTGAGAGAGAGAGAGATAGAGAGAGAGACAGAGTTTGTGTGAAGCCACAGGGAATCACAGTGTTTGTATGTGTTGATAAGACACCAACATGCTCCTCTTCAGACTCTTGTTGGATAGTTCTTATAGGAATTACACACAGCTTTAGTGAGAGCTGCCTCGCCGTAGCTGTGTTTTGGCTTACTCTCCACTCATTCATAACTATATACAAGTGTTATGAATCGATTTAAAGCGATCACAGTGTGCATTTTTGTACAGCACTGCTTGGCTTGAAAATAGAACGTTTTCAGAGTTTGCTTATATTGTAGAACAGATTTTACAGTTAGTCTTAGAGATGCACCAGTGTGGAATATCTAATCTGAAAAAAATAAAAGAACCAATAACTATGGTTGATGATGTCAATAAACAACATTGTTTTGCATTTTAAAACAAGTCTGCGTTATAATCCATGTCTGAAGTTCAGGGAGTGTGAAACTACGTGAAGTTCTAAAGACGCATCATTGATTTATGGCTGTGACACAGATAAATCAGACAATATTTGAAGAGTTATTGTAAGCACTCACATCATTTTAGAAATATAAACATATAAAGCGGTGTTTAACAATTTTATTCAAAGTCAGTCAGGGGTATAACACAGGGGGCCCCCATCTCTTCTCTGAACAGCAAATGCTTAACCAGGGTGCAGTGGGTACTGGAGCCTATCCCATAGAACTTTAGAAACACTTGGACAGGTCGCCAGTCCATTTTAGGATGGACACACAGACAAACACATGCACACAGTCACTCTGAGGGGCAATTTAGCATCCCCAGTTCACTTGACAAGCATGTTACTGGACTGTGGGAGGAAACTGGAGTACCGGGTGGAAACCAACGCAGACATGGGGAGAAAACTCCACACAGAAAGAACTGTTGACCATCCTGGAAGTCCAGAACCGTCTTGCTGCGAGGAGAAAACACAAAACGTGGGTCGAGATATTATGCATTTGCTGTTACATATTCTGCTTAATTTACTAAAGTTTGAGCAGCTCGGAGAGGCCGATTTTGCATGGCTTTGCCTTTTAAAATCAGGCGTGAATTTTGTACAGCTTTCTACTAAGAGGGATGCCTCAGTTTTGGTTTCTTATAGGAAACCAAACATTGTTTGTAAATAATGTGAGTAGGCTTATTAAAAGCTACTGTCTACTAGGACTGCAGAATAGATCATGTTAATCGTTATCATGATATCTGTCTCTGGAATACCGATACTGCACAAGGCTGCAATATGAAAATGAGCCTCTAACCAGTCACAGTGTTTCTGACAGGGTGAACATTTCTGGGTGTTTTGATAAATCGAAGTATTCATGCAATCTGACAGAAGTCAATATATTTATATATTGGATGCCATTGCATTTGCAATATGTAGCAGTATAATCACAAAACTAATGTTCTGTCCATGTTGTCCAGCCCTACCGTCTACCTATTTTCATGATTGTCTTTTATTATTAATAGCTTTCTGATGAAATTACTGTGGCCTGGCGGAGAATGAATAATGTTGGACGTTTCTCAATTTTGAAAATTGTCCGACGTCATCTTCGGTCCTGCCTAAGTTGGATGGGGCTGAATTTTGCCGTATGTGACATCAGAGCTGCCAAAGAACAAATCAGAGCTGGCAGTATGTTTATGTCAGTTACAGTGGGACTGGGATCCGTCTTAGAACAAACTCTGCTGGTCAGCACTAGCACTGTTAACACTCCAGCGCATAGTGCCACACGGGTGTGTCGCTGATTACTTTCCATTATATCGTAGCATCACATCAGCACATCAAACATTCAGCAGTGAACGCTTTCTAACTGCTGCCGTAGCAGTGCAAGTTACTGCCAATGCAAGATCATGGCTGATATACATTTTCACACTCAGA
Source organism: Alestes dentex (assembly GCA_037576975.1). NCBI lineage: Eukaryota > Metazoa > Chordata > Actinopteri > Characiformes > Alestidae > Alestes > Alestes dentex. Next base: position 9,749 of record JBBIGA010078651.1, on the reverse strand, counting down.
GTTTTGTATTAATACTTCTATACATCTAACAGTCCATCAATGAATCACACTAAACAACGCGCAACAAAGAAATGCAGATTCACTGTTTGATGAGTAACATTGTATAATAAATGTTTAAATTTTGCAACTTTTGTGTGTGCTTGACATGTGTCAAAGTAATATCGCCAAACAACCGTACCATGCCTTTTTTGTTACATGCCTTTATGAAAAGTCTTTGTTGAGTGTTTATCATCCCCAGTCTACATTCATAGCTAGTATCGAGTCAAACGAGTGACACTAGCATTGAGGTGAACATCGTCTCCCTGATGTGGAGATATAGAACTGCTTCACTGTCACACAGGTGCAACCACAGCAAATACAAGAAGAATTCACAGTACAATGTAACAGTAAACTAAAAAAACTAAAAAAAACAAAAAAACATGTGAAGTGTTGAACATGCAGAATGGTTGTTTTTCCCTAATGCTTTAGTGATGGAGTAATTCTAACTGTAATGATGTATTTGATACATGTGAACTACTGCTGATAACCAGACCACAACAGAAATCACATTTTGGCTCTGGCAGTCTTGCATGACGGCGCCAACTCATAACGTTAGCTTTTCTCAGCACAGTACCTAGCCAACGGGGGGTCAGGTTGACTTCTTATTCCTCAGACCTTCAAATGGTGCTGCAGTAACACTGTTTGACTTGAAACAGAGACAAGCAGAGAGAACTGGCTTTCTAATCGGTCTAGCTGCTATGAACAGCCAATGACTCTGTACAACTTCAGTCTTAGCCCAACTGTTAATCTTGAACTAGATTTGTAAGATTATGTTTACCTGTCAAAGTTATTTTACTTTACCGTTTACCAACTATTTAGCAGTGGAGCATGACTTTGGCATTCCATTGAGTAAAGAAGCTAAAACTAACTGTGAAAACACATCGCTAAACACAGATTGTGAATAATTTGTGCGTTAAACATACCTCTGCACCATCCCTGCTGTCTCAGTAAGCAGAAATCCAGTCAGCATTTATGTCCTTCGGCATCTTTGAGTCATTATACAATCCGACAAGCCCACACTTTTCTGAGCGGGCAGCTTCGGAATTTTGATGCATTTAACTGTTAGTACATTGTACACCAACAAACCAGGGTATTATCTACGCCAACTTCATTGTCCGTTTGAATCAGCTTTACTTACCCTGTAGGTGTCCTTAGGAGGTTGCAATTGCAGACTGTGGTCATTCTGTTTTTCTGCTCCGTTCATTAATTGTCCACCGGTGAGCAAGTTTGGGCGGTGGATCATTCTCAGCACTGCAGTGAAACCGACAGGGTGGTGGCATCCACTGAGAGGTTCTTTAGTGAACTCAAAGTGCGTCTTCTGTGGCACCACACAACTCTTTCTGTCACCCTTTTAAAAAATTAAACGTGTTACGACTTGAGTTGGAGCAGAAAAACAGGCACTGGTTTGAGAACCACCACGCACCAAGCAAGCCATGTTTGTGTGTCATTTTCATCTCCAGGAACTATCTGTGCATGCCGAAGCCAAGCATGCTGAAATACTGAGTATTTTGTGGGTATTGTCAGCCCTTTTAGAACACCAATCACTTGCATGTATTGTAAAAAAAGAAATTTTAAACATCAACAATCAGTTCATGGTAACTGCATAGTGTAAATTAGCCAAGAGAATAGCAGCCTGCGTGATCTGATTATTGATTTATTTTTATCAGTGGTCTGAATTTTCCCTGGCGGTGCATTTTTGTCGATTCCAAACCACTGGGACGCTATATTGTGAAATACCAAGCTGCTGTATTTCTGCATGATTGCTGTACTATGTGGTGAATATGATGGACCTTAAAAAGACCCTTCAGGAGGAAGTATCCGAGGCAAAATTGAGACTGAGGAACATTTGACAGAATAATCTTTACATATTCAGCGCGTGTATGTGTGGGTGTGTATTTGCTGGACTCTGTGAGTCCTCTCCCACTGACCTCTGCTTGCTAATGGGCGGTAATGGAATGGAGACGTATCAGTGTGGATTTGGCCAAGGTTACAAAGAGATAACAGCTGAAACTTGCCTCAGGCTGGCTACAGGGGGAAAGGAGAGTGATATAAACATATTTTGTGGTGTGTGTGTGTGTGTGAGCGCGTGTTGTATTCCTATAGCACCTATTGTGCTGTAAATTACAGGAGAGAAGGCTACATAGCAATATGACAAGGAGAATACCAATGACCATGCAGAGGGTGGGGGGCTGCTTGTAGAGTTAACACTGCTAGCAGGCTCAGAGTGGGAAGTGCAGAGAGAGAGAGAGAGAGAGAGAGAGAGCGGGCGAGCGAGAGCGAGAGAGAGAGAGAGAGAGAGAGAGAGAGAGAAAGAGAGAGAAGGAGGGGGACCCTTCAGCCTGGAGGAATGAATCTGTAGAGGAACTGCGTTTTGCAAGGAGAATGACTGGCATACAAAGCTGAAGAAAGTGTGTGTATGCGTGTTTGCATATAGTTTATGAGTGTATGTGTGGGAGCCGTTTCCTGTGGGTGTCTTCATGGAACGTTTTGTTTGTGTGTGTGTGTGTCTGTGTGTGAGGGGCTCAGTGGCCGTCTGACAGCAGGGTAAGATGGATGACTCTGCAGTGAGGGTAAAGTGTGTTTCCCTGTACGGTTTTCCTTTCTAAGGCATGGGAATCCACACATGCACATGAGTAAGCATGCATATGTGCTTAACATGCATTTAACACACCCAGACGGAGAAAGGAATTAACATCTCTAAGTTCGTAGAAAGATGCACAAAATACAAGAATGTCTAGAAAAATACTTTGTTAAAGCAATGATTTGTCCAGAAGAACTTCATTCCTTACCACAAATATAGTGACGTGCCAAGTAATTTTATCCCTATTTTTGTCCATTTACATAAATAACATTATGAATTATAAAAAAGTGTACAAGCATGTTTTCATTAAAAATTGGCTGAGGCAAGTGGTGGGTTATATTATGAAGCAAGTGAACAGTCAGTTCTTGAAGCTGATGTGTATAAAATGGGCAAGAGTAAGTGTCTGAGTGACTTTGACTGTGATGGCTAGACGGCTGCGTCAGAGCATCTCCAAAACGGCGGGTATTGTGTGGTGTTCGCAATATGCAGTGGTCAGTACCTAACAAAATGTTCCAAGGAAGAATGAAAAGAATGGAAGAAGATGGCCTGGTTTGATTAATCAAGTTTTTTTTATATACATTATGTGGATGAAATGGCCAGCCAGCGGAGACAGTGTGACGGGTAACGTTCTGCTGGGAAATCTTTGGTCCTGGCCTCTATGTGGGTGTTAGTGTGACATGTACCACCAGCCTAAGCACTGTTTTAGAAGAAGCATTGCATTTTATGACAACAGTATTCCCTAACAGCACGTCTCTTTCAACAGGATGATGTGCCCAACAGCGCTGTAAACATTGCTCAGGAATGTTTGAGGAACATAACAAACAGTTCAAGATAGACTTGGCCTCCAAATTCTCCAGGTCTGAATCTGACTGAGCATCTTTGGAATGTGCTGGACGGACTAGTCCACGGAATCCTCACCTCACAACTTACAGGACTTGAAGGATCCGCTGATACGATCTTGAGACGTTCGGTGGTCTTGTGATGTCCAAGCCTCAACTGGTCAAAAGGGTTTTGGTGGCACGATCAATTGTGGTGGTATACAATCAGGATAGACTTTCAGCTTTAAGGGGTTAAACACTGATACTGCAATAAGCTTTCACAAATTACAGCCATGGAGTCCCTCCATTTTCAGAAGCTCTAAAGTATCTGGACATGTGACTGACAGTTTCATGGCCAGGTGTTGCCCGCTCCATCGTTATTGCATGGCAAGTTAAGTAGATTAAAGGTCTGGAGTTCATTCAAAGCACTGAATTACATTTCGTAGCTGTTCACTCAACATGAGGTCCACAGAGGTGTCAGTGCAAGCGAAGGAGACCATAATTAGGCTGAAAAAAAAAAAACGAAATAGAGAGATCGCTAAAACTTTAGGAGTGCCAAAAACAACAACTTGGTACATTCTTTAAAAGAATGCACTCATGCGCTCAGCAACACCAAAAGGCATAGGAGACCATAAGACCGCTAAATTGGAATCCGTTCCTTGGTGAATAAAATTCCCTTCACCACATCTTGCCAGGTCAAGATAGGTGGGTACATCACTGTCAAAGTCAACAATCAAGAGACGCCTTCATGTATGTAAATACAAAGCCTCTAGATACTGAAGGCAGAAAGACCAACAAACAAGCAGCAGCTGGAGGCAGCAGCAGTAAAGGCCTGCCAAAGTATCTCAAGGGAGGAAACTCAGTAACGTCCATGGGCTCAGGCAGTTATAGGCAAGTATTGAAGCAATACATATATTTTATACAGTTACTTTTAATCCTCTGAAAATGGATGGCTGTAATTCCTTAAAGCTTAATGCAATCCATTTGTTAAAGCCCTTAAATTGAAGGTCTATGCTTAATTTCACATCCATTGTTGTGGTATTTAGAGAGTAGATTACAAAAATTGGTTACCAAATACATATGAACGGGTACACAGCATCCAGCTTTCTCTTTATACCATTTAATGTCTTATTTCCCAAAGGCAATATAGCACAATATTGTAATGTATGTATAATACTCACATTATTTACACAATCTGCAGTGTTTATATACAATTCAGAGAAACTGCTGTTTCTGGAAGAATGGATTATGTAGGACTGTTTTTGTTTAGGGCTGTACCGAGGAAGTATCTATCAAACCACAAACAAAAGAAAACCACCCCATCTACCGTACAAACAAAAGAAAACTACCCTATGTACCCTAACTAAGTCCTTAGGTACAGACGAAACAAAAAGCTGCTATTGTTCTTACCTGTAAAAAGAAGAACATTTTATAAAGGTTGCAACCTGCCCTTACCTGATCTGTCTGTACATTAATTAACTACATGCTGTAAGATAAGTTCACCCTTCTTCTCTGTCCAGAAACCAAGAAGGCAGAGCAGCTGGAGAGAGGTCGCACGGCTCAAAATTACAAAGGCAGCTGGCTATAAGGATCAAATTTGCAAAGCTAGCGTGTAGACAACCACATGCTTATAGTGTCATGGAGAAACTTTCCAGGGTTTTTTATTTTTTATCTGGGCCCGTGCTCCCATCTCCAAAATCTGCACGTTCATTGGTCTTGGACATGGGAAGCTCTGAGCCTCCACTGATTGACACTTCAAGCAACGTATGAAAATGACAGCAGTTAAACAGGTGAGGAGAAGAACGAGAGAGGAAAGAGAAGGAGAGGAGAAAAAAAACAAAAAAAAAAAACCACCAGACGCGCGTGATTGAGCGCGGACACGTAACAGCCTGTCCCTCAGGCCATGCAGAGCTAATATGTGTTTTTGCTGTGAAGAGCATTTGAATTGGGAGAGCACTTAAATGAAAGCGCACGTGAGGCGCCGCAGTGCATGGGAAGGACGCCTCTTTGAACTGGTTTTGTCCTTGAAAATGAGCAATCAGATCTTTATACCTTCTCATTACATTCGCAGGCATGAACACGTCATTGACACGAGAGCCATAGTGTGCTGCCCATGAATGAAGCTGCTCTTCGCATTGCTTGTATGGGAATTTCTTATATGGAAGACACTGGTTTATTTCTAATGGCAGAAGCTTAATTCGGGTTGTCTGTCAGGTACATTTTTTTTTCTGGTGGCAACACTGCTATTGATAGCTTAACTGTTGCCTCAGTTAGTTGTTTATATACCTGTAATGGGCTGTAAAAATAGAGTGCTGCTTGGTCTCTACAGACGTTCCTTCCCATTGTCTGTGCTTATTTACTCTGACTGGACCTCGAGGATACAGGTTACTGGTTTGGGTGAATCTAAGATGCCGCTGCTTCATAAATATTCAGATGCTAGAGTAGAGAATGTGTGATAGAAACAGTAGTGTGTGTGTGTGTGTGTGTGTGTGTGTTATACAATATAAATACAGTATCGACATACAGGTTTTCAATTATTTTTTAATATTTGTTTTAATGCTAGTACATGTCAGACAAACATGACCCCTATAAAACAAGACTGTATGCACAATAATACTCAATGGTTGGTCAAATTCAAATCACAATATTATAATCTATGGATGAACAGAAATGTGTAGCTTTGAGAGATAATATAAGATTTCACCATTCTTTGTTTTATATCTAGGAGGTTGACAGCTGCAGGTTGAAGTCTCTGGCCTTTAACCCTAGTCTTGTTATTCAGTATGCCGCTATAAATTATTCTGTTTATGAAGGTTGTACGAAAGAAGAAGAATCACGGAGTTTGGCATCTGCCTTTACCTGATTTGTCTGTATATTAGTTCACTACACGCTTTAAGACGAAAAAGTCACTCTTCTTCACTGTCCAGAGCCCAAAAAGGCAGAGCAGCATGACTGAGAAAGAGAGAGGTGGCAAGGCTCACAAATCACAACGCTTTTTATTCCAATTTTTTCTGTTGATGAAGCTAATATGTCAATTATGTAATTATTGGAGTGAAGGTATGTTTCCACAATATGTTTCCACATACAGGTTATTGGGCTTTGTTTTAGATGCACTGCATTTTTATTGTCCTTCAGTGAATGATTAAAAAGACTTTACCTCCCACAACTCATCATGTCTTTTAAAATAACAGGTCAAATTCATTAAGAATGGCATGTAGCTCTCTCTCTCTCTCTTTCTCTCTCTCTCTTCTCTCTCTCTCTCTCTCTCACTCTTCTCTCTCTCTCTCTCTTTCTCTCTCTCTCTCTTCTCTCTCTCTCTCTCTCTCTTCTCTCTCTCTCTCTTTCTCTCTCTCTCTCTCCTCTCTCTCTCTCTTTCTTCTCTCTCTCTCTTTCTCTCTCTCTTCTCTCTCTCTCTTCTCTCTCTCTTCTCTCTCTCTCTCTTCTCTTTCTCTCTCTCTCCCCTCTCTCTCTCTCTCTCTCTCTCTCTCTCTCTGAGTGTAATTGCTCCGAGCTCTCAGAACTGAACCAGCATTGTGATGGGTTATTCAGCATGATGCCACTGTTTGTTTCCAGGCCTCCGCTGCTGCTCTCCTGCTGCACAATAGGGCCAGAGAGGGAGGGTAACCATCACAGTAAATGTTGGCCTTGGGACAGAAGGCCACTGAATGCTAACAAATCCATTTCTCCATTGTTTGTTAGCGGCAGCTGTCTTTTTTTTTTTTTTTTCCACACTGAAGGACGCAGGGACAGGCCAGCGAAAAGTGCTATTGAAACTCATGCATTGTGTGGGTGGATGGGTGGGTGGCTATGTTCATGCCTGTGTGTGCCAGTAAGAATGCGTGTATGTTCCAGCTTTGGTGTGTTCCTGTGCTCTCATGTGCACTCCAGACAATGTTTTATTCATGGCTTTAGCCGTGGAGCTCTTTGGTATGCCTTGTGCGTGTATGTGTGCGCATGCATGCGTGTCTGGGGGTTGCTTTTTTCACGTGGCCAGTCTGCAAATGTGCAGGTTAGTCTGCAGCTGTGTGCGCATAATTCCCCGCGTTCCGAAGATTAGGTTACATGCGTGTGCTCTCCGGGACTCATCCATTCTCCCCGTGCTTCTTGGCTTCTCTCCTTCTTTGTAGCGTGATTTGAAAAAAAAAAAAACAACAACAACAAATAAAACAAAAAACAAAAGGCACCCAAAGAAACAAGGTATGTAGTGGAGCTTCCCTGTCGGATCTTAGCACTGCCAGTTATTGTGCTCCTCCTCACAAAAGAGCAGCGTTAACCAGTTACCTGAGACAAAAGCTGGCGTGGAGACAGTGCCATTGTTTAAAGATGAACTTGGTGATGGAACATCATGTTTCGGGCCTACACAGCGCACTCCTTCCATTTTTATCTCTGAAAGCCATACAAATGAAGAGTATTAGGAGCATCGCTTGGATTTTACACCTCACATTATTAGTCATTTATCATACAAAGTGTTCTAGCAACACTGAACTGGCCACTTTATTGGGAACACCTACCGTATAGGTCCACCTTGCTGATGTACCGTTTAAGACTGAAGACCAGATGGTGTTGGGCCAAATTTGTGAACTATCCTGTAGCCCTTCATCAGTTTCTGACCACAGGACGGCTTTTGACTGGACTGCTGTTTCAGTTGTGGAGCAATCTCAACCCAGCAGTGACTCGTAATGTACAGTCCTCGGCAGTCATGACGAAGTGGGTAGGTTGGAAATCCAACAATACCAGTCCATAACACTAGCTCTCTCATACCGAGCACCGTAAGACTTTCTAACCATGTTGGGCTTCTCTCCATCTTTGCACAGCATGTAGGGAATGGGTGTTTTAACCAACACCACACTGCTCAGCTTATTTGTGTGTTAAGACGGTCTAAGGACTGTCTTAGGGCTTGTTTAAGACAGATTTCAGTGCATTAGATGGATAAGACATATAGATATTGTTCTTGAAGAACACTTCATAACATTAATGGCATTTGGTAGATGCTTTATCCAGAGCGACGCACAATTTAATGGTGTTGCAGAGCCCTGGACCTCTTTCATGGCTCCAAAGAATCTGCCCTGTGGTGGGTAACTATTTTATAACTCCTGCAAAAATGCCAAATTGGGTCATTTAATGCAGCCCCTGTAAAATTATACTCCATATGCAGAGTACCAATATTGACATGCTGAGAGGTCAGATAACTTTTACCGCCAAGTGTTTTTTTTTTGGGTTTTTTTTTTTTTTATGATGGACATACAAAAAAATCGATCTGAAGATTATCGTGTTGACTGAGCAAATCTCCTTTCCTGTATTGAGCACATCAGTATCTGTACTTGTAAAATGGTGTGTAATATGTATATCCTGCATCCAGTGGTGAATTTTTTGACACATTATGAACACACAAAAAAAAATCCTTGGCAAGGTGCATATTCAATGACTTCTGTGCCATGACTACATTGTAGTCAATGGATAAAAGCATCTTCCAGCTTAGGACAACAATTTTATTCAGCTCAACACTGACAATAGATGTTCAGTATGTATCTGTATTTTCCAAATGCCCATATTTAGAGTGTTATTAAATATATTTATTATATGTGTATTGTCATTTACATCTAATTTGCAGTAATGGTCAGACTGTTTTAGTTTTGTTGTGGTTCAGCTTAGTAGCAATGCATGTTATGCTTGAAGGTTAACACTGTGGAGAATAGATTGCGACCGTTTCCCATTATACTGAATAAGATATTGGCCAACATTCGGTAAAGCTTGTCCAGCCTAGCCAGAGTTCCTACAAAGGAACACATTTGAAGTTATTTGGTGGGTTAGCTGGCTTCTTTGCGACTAAGAATAAACCCTAGGCTGCTTTACTTGCTCACACCCTTGTACAAACAGAGAATAACATAAGATTAGAACCCCACATGGGTTTATTTGAGTAGTCAAGCAGAGCGCTGGCTTTTGAAAGCTGGTTTGTCTTTCTCCCCCGGGCATTCCTGAGTGCATACACGGCCATGCAGTGTGTGTCACTCTGACTCGTGCATGCACGCAGGGTTAAAGGCTCATGTTATTATAGGTTAGCGAGAGGGCCTGAATCCACGGCTACATTTGTGTGCAGTGCTTAGAGCCATGGTGCCATATTGATCGAGCTGGACTCTCAGATGACCTGCTGTGTTTAGACTAGACTTAGAGGGTTAATGCGATAAAACGCAACCCCAGCTCCAGAGCTGGGGGTCCAACAGGGGTTAGCACACGCACACACACACACACACACACACACACACACACACACACACACACACACACACGCGCACACACCCTCCCCTATATAC
>JBBIGA010078601.1:0-11737 GCA_037576975.1 Alestes dentex | reverse complement strand
TCAATGAATGAGCACCTTAGGAAGTCCCACATCCTGTTTATATACTATGTGACACGCTCATTTCCTCTGACCTTTGCACGTCACGTGACTAGTGCATGAGACAGCATGGCTGTCGGCCCAAGATCAGCCAGCCGAGATTAGCTTTTCCCTTTCTCTGTGCCTGCATTTAAATGTTTTCCCTCCATTCATCATGATTTTGTGTGGGGCATCACTTCTTAAGCCTTTGCTATCTCTCTCATTCTGCTGTCTGGGCGGAGGAACAACTCTGACACTTTTGTGGTCTGCTTGTGACTGATTGCCATGAATCTATTTTGAAGAGATACTGGGGGGAAGTGATGATCCTTGTAAAAAGGCGAGTGGTGTGTGTGTGTGTGTCTGTCTGTCTGCATGTGGACCTGGCATTGTGGATAAGAGAAGAGCTCATGTTCTTTATGTGGCCAAAACAAAGCTGCTTTAAAGCTTTGCCCAATGGCTTTTTAAACCTTTATGTATGTAATAATACTTGGCAAACACAATCCTAGTTCTTATTTTCTTATTGGTTTTTGTTGAAACAATCAGATTACATTCTTTTAACACCCCAAATTAATATAGATATAGTTTAGGCAGATAAGTGACCTCTCTTATCAGTGAGGCCTTCATGAAATGGATTAAAATCCAAACATGTTATAGAGTACTAGCATGCACACCTGCGTGACATAAATATCTTAAAAACTCTCTTGGAAAGCAAGGGAGGAGCTTTAAAGCAGCATAATATGGGGCAGCTTTTGACTTCACGCTTCATCTCCTTATAATCCTCTGGATCCTGTCCTGTACTTCCTTATTCCATCACCAGATTTCCTTGTCCTCTTTCCTCTGTCTAGATGTCACCCCTAGCACCTTTCTATCTTCCTTATTATTTCTGAAGAAGCTGCCCAGCCATAAGGCAACTCTTCCCTGTCACCCAATGCCTGGCTTAACTCCTCCCTGAAGTCCACCTTACAGTCCTCCTTTTTCAACCTCCACCACTTAATCCTTTGCTCTGCTCTCACTGTCCTCCTCTTTTTGACCTCCATCATTATCCTACAGACCACCATCCTATGCTGTCTAGCTACGCTTTCTCCAGTCACAACTTTGCAGTCTTCAGTGTTTTTAAGGGTGGTGCTCCTTCATACTATGTAATCCACTAACATCTGACATGCTGCATGCCTCTCCTTGGCACCATACCCACCCATCAACTCCTCATCACCCCTGTTCCCTTCACCAACATGTCCAAGATTAAGATTTGCTCCAATCACATTTTTCTCTCCCTTGGGTACACTCTCCACTACTACTTCCTACACACTCCAGAAATCTCATCCATTTCACACCCAACCTGCAGGGCATTTGTACTTACAACATTCAGCATTGTGTGATGCTTCAATTTCTAACTTCACATTCATCACTCTCTGACACTCCTAACATACTCATCCTTCACAGCAACACCTACTCCATTTCTCCTCCCATACATACCATGACGGAACAATTTGAAACCTCCTCCACCTGGCCTTACCTCTGTTCCATCTGGTGTCCTGCATGCACAATATAATCAGCCTTGTTTTTCTCCACCATATCAGGTAGCTTTCTCCCTTTACCTGTCATACTGCCGACATTCAAAATCCCCACCCTCACGTCTACTCTTCCACTATTTCTCCTCTGCTCCTGCCCCCGGACATGCCTCCCCACTCTTCATCAACAGTAGCCCAATTTCCACTAGCACCCTGTCGGCTAACAGTAATTTTTCAGAATTACTGCTAGTTTACCATTACCAACATGGCATTTAAAAACGTAGAAGATACCTTTAGGTTCACTTCTCATTTTGTTAATCAAATAGTTATGTTTACGTTATAGATGTCATCCCCATTCTTATTACCAACCTTGTAATGAACGTCTACTACACAATTTTTAAGAATAAATATTTTACAAGATATTTTCGAAAGCAAATTTTGGAAGGGAACCTTAAAAAAACTGTACTATAAATTGGTATACTATAAATTGGTATGACGATTAAACCAAAATGCTTACTGCAGGAGAGATAAATCTCATCATTGAAACTCCAGCACATTTGCGGAAACAACAGATATCCTCCGCTTTTTTTTTTTTTTTTTTTTTGTGACGTCCGGGCCTCGTCCACTATGCCCCCTCGTCCTCATGCTGGTTGTTTATTTTTGGGCGTGGCGGTTAGCAAGGCAATCAGATGCTGAGCAGCGGAGGCTCATTCCGTTCAAGTGCGTCTGATTGCCTTGCTAACCGCCGCACCCAAACATAAACAACCCAGCATGAGGACGAGAGAGCATGGTGGATGAGGCCCGGGTGTCACAGCTTTATTGTGGCAGTATATAATTTTTCAGGCATTTTGGTGCCAAATCATTACGGAAAATAGAATTTACTAATTTTGTGACATGAATATTAACAGAAATTCAGCTACATTTCCATATAAAATGTAAATATACATAAATATACAATATACAGAGGCGGGAGGTTTGAAAGTAGCCAATCCGAGAACATTAATTTATTTCTCCTTGCTGCTGATTGGCTGGTGCCCTTTGACGCATCCCTTGCTGTACTCAGAGGTGGGAGGTTTGAAAGTAGCCAGTCTGAGAATGCTATTTATTTCACCTTGCTGCTTCCCTGTGACACAGCTGCAGTCCAGAATTTCCCCTGTGGAGCGCCTCGAGCGTTGTCGTGTTTTTTGTTTTGTTCTTCTTAAAACCCTGTATTTTTATTACTCTCAATTAAATTAATTTAGTGCTGTATTTACCCCTCTTATACCAAGGAAAACGACAGCGGATACCAAACCCCCCCTCCAAAAAAAAACGCGCGTGCAGTCTATGTAGGGGTAATATCAGTATTTTACATTCTAGCGGGAGTTCAGTGTAAACTGCACAGTACGAATACAGGTTTACCTTCACATTTTCTTTAAGGATCATGAGTTTAAAATGAAATGAAAGTGTCTTGGGGGCATATTTAGGGTTTACACTACACATTTTTTTTTTTTTTTACCACAACAACGCAGTTTTTCACTATACGTGCGTGCTCTTGGAACATAATATACTGTGTGTGCAGTTCCACAGTCTTGGGATTCAGTGACACGCCCATAAATCTGTGCTACCTTGCGACACTGGCAGCTGTATAAACTTCAAGGTAGCATTTTGCGGCAGGGTAGCATGAACTGATATTGTGACGAGCCGGCATGTCACACTGGCTCCCATGAGCCTTTGCGGGGTGGGTGAGTGGCCAGTTGGCCCTGTTATGTGTGTTTTTGTGATGACAGAGGGGGGTAGAAGTGTGTGCTGTGTGTTAATGTGTTCTTAGGTGATATTACGTGTTTATGTGTGCTTTTTGTGTGTGTTTGAGCCCTTCTTGTCAGTCACCCTCCTCTGGTGTGTTGACAGCGGGAGTGGGGTGACAGGCGAGACGAAGGCTCAAAGATTTGAGTTGGGTGTTATATGGGGCTACACCAGTTGGGGGCAGTACATCCAGTGAAGTCTGTATTTCGAGGCTGTGAAAAGAGAGTCCGCTTGAAGATCAGCGTGTCTTCGCAGTCTCTCTCTCACACTTATACTCACAATATACTCTGCTGTCAATTTGCACAAAGGTAGCGTTTTTCAACAAGGCAGCATAAATCATCAGAACACCCTGCTTCATGGTAGCATTTCTCAGAGCTTGAACCTGACTGTAAACTCGCTCTATGCACCTCTAAAGATCTATCTATCTACCTGTCATCACTGGTACAAGCAAGGAGGACGCTGCTGCGAGAGAGCTTAAATGAACAAGACAGTTTATTCAAGACTGAAAACAAGGGGTGAGTTCAAATGTTCAAAACAAAACAAGTCCTTGAACTGAGGTGATGCTCGACCACTGACGTCTATCCACACTCCGCCAGGCAGGGGTTAAAGGGACCAAATCAGCTGGCTGCTGTATCGGTCCTGATGCAACTAGGCGCACTCACTGGTGGCGGGTAAATACAGCTCCACGATCCTACTGGAGCCTCACAAGGGGGGAAACCTCGTGCTCAGGTTGGGCTGCTCTCAGGTCAAGTCTGTAGGAAAACAGGTAACAGACACACAGAGGGATAAGGGGACACACGCTGTCTTTAGTCGTCTTTGCCTTGGTTCCAGTGCACTGTCTCGAGCCGCGATCTGTCTGCCACACAAAGCGTGAGTTGAGGAGGCAAAGAGAACCAGATAGAAGTGAGGCAAAGCCCAAGCCTGCTCTACAGAGCTAGCCTAGAACTAAAATTCCCAGCTGAGAGAACAAGGTGAGGTGATGGGTGAACGTTCTGAATCGGTATTAAACACTCACATGTAGGGGCTCAACACAAACACCCAATCAAGAACTTGAACGAATTAAACTTAAATAAGATAGACTTAAAGAACATACAACACAGCTGGTGCCTAGCAACCCAGCTGAGGAGTGAAGGGCTCTCTGATCTGAAACAGCTGAGCTGCACGGCACCGGGCTCTGACTCATACCTGTACTGACGTCATCCTGGACGGGACCAGACTTGTGTACTAGTGTTCTGGTGACGGGGGTCACTGGAGTGACTGAGGCGGCCCAGACGTGACACTATCTATCTAGGTAGCATTTTTCGACAGGTAACATCATTCATTAGAGCACTAGTGCTTGTATGTACATTGTCTTTAACTGCACCTTATAGATAGACTTAGTTTTATAATCCACTTTAATGCGGATCAGCAGTCGCGGTGTCAGTCCAACGCGTATGAGAACTTAACTAATCATTTTTCGCTGAAATCCTCACACTAATGAGGAAACTGCAGATATCCTCGATGTTAATATTTAAGTTACAAAATTAGTAAATTATATTTTTATAAGATTAAGTTCTAAAATTAGTAAATTATATTTTTCTTAATAATTTTATGACAGCTTATATATTGCCACGAAAAGCTGTGACGTCCAGGCCTAGTCCGCCATGCCACCTCATCCTCGTGCTGGGTTGCTAAGCACCACACCCAAACATAAACAACCAGCACGAGGACGAGGGCGCGTGGCAGATGAGGCCGGGACATCACAGCTTTTTTCGTGGCTATAAGTTTTCATGCGTTATGTGCTAAATTATTAAGAAAAATATAATTTACTAATTTTGTAACTTAAAGATTAACATGGAGGATATCTGCAGTTTCCTCATTAGTGTGGGGGTTTCAGCAAAAAATTATTAGTTCGGTTCTCAGAAAAAATACATGTTGGACTGAAACCGCGACTGCTGATTCACATTAAAGTGGGGGTTTACTGTCCTAATATGTTTTTGTATTGGGGTGATGGCAGCGGTTTTGAAGGAGGCATGAACAGTTCCAGTGGTAAGTGAAGAATGGATAATTGCAGAGATAAGGGGTAGCAGAGAAGGTAAATAGGCTTTGACCTAACTGACAAGTGGAAGGGTTTAGACTTACAGATCTGAGATATCAGATGCAGAGGGGAGTTGAAAAACAGAAAAACAATGATGACAATGAGATTTCAAGGGAGGTACTACAAGGGGCATCAGAAGACAGGTCTTGGTGAATTTTGTCAATTTTTTCAGTAAAAAAATGTTAGAGAATCACAGAAGGCAGATGAGTAGAGGTGGGCAGGTAGATAATCTGGTGGCTTGAAGAAGAGTCAAGCAGTGAAAACAGTGACTTGGTGGAATCTTCATTTGAACAGATAATGGTAGAATAATAGATTTGGTTTGGTAAATACACTCCTTATAAAATAAAATATGATTATTATACATATCTTTGTGGATTATGAGACCAGTTTTCTTATAAAGACATTCAAGTTGTCGACCCTTTGCTTAGAGTTCAGATGTAAACCAGGGTGCTGACTGAGAGAATGATACAGGTTTGGGTTTTAATGAAGCAACAGAGTTTAAGATATTATTGAGACTATTGTTATAATGAGAAACCAGATCATACTGGGTGAGTAGGTTATTAAAATGAAAAATACCTAAAAAAGCAGAGGAAAGGGTGTCCTAATAATATTACAGAAAGACATGGTACAAGGGTTCTTGGTTATAGAGAGGGTGATTTTGACATTGAAAGAGAGGAGCAAATGATCAGTGATAGACAGTTCATCAGCACTGCAACAGAAAGACCAGAACAACAAACTAAGGTATAAGACCAGAACAACAAACTAAGTCCAAAGTATTGCACTTAGTATGAGTGGGAAAATGTATATATTGCTTAAGTCCAAAGCTATCAAGGCAGGATGCAAAGTCTTTGGTAAGAGGATGATTAACATTGTCCATATGTATGTTGAAGTCTCCCAGCAGTATTATATTAGGAGAAACGGTAGACAAGTCGGTCAACAGATCGGCAAAGTCACTTATAAAGTCAGAATTTGGCTGTTGCCACATTTCAGTCGAACAGAAAAAGTCAAATTTACGGTCGGTGAGGAGAGCTTTTATCTGTGGAGAACACAAGAAGCTAGACACAGACAACCAATGAAAACACAGGACTCATTAATCTTAAACAAGGCTAACAACAGACAAACAAGGGACAGGTGAGCCACTTAGCTCGTGCCTGGCGACCCAGATCAGGACCGAGCTAGGAGCTCATCAGCAGCAGGTGGGTTGCCAGGCACCGGGCTCAAGCTTCCAACAGACACCTGACATCATAGGGTGTCCTAATGGTTCATGCCCATATATATGGAACCGTGTCATGTTACCTGTACCACCAAGTCTTTGACAGCATCACAAAATGTTTTTATCATAACACATCTGCTGATTACAGCACCAAGTAGTTTAAGATGTTACATACTGTTGTTAAGTGTTAAAACTGTTTCATAACAGTTAATAACCAATTCAATTATGACACCACATCAACAGACATTGATTCATTCATTCATTTTCTGAGCATATCTTTTCCCAGCACTGCTCTTGTTTTCTGTTAAGTACCCTCTCACATGTGAAGAAAAGTAAAAAGCACTGTGGACACCATAATTCAAAACATCACTTGTGCACTTGTCTGTGTGTGTGTCTAGGCAGGCTTACACTCATGTGTTATAAGGTGTTATATGAGGTGCAATGTATGTTTAAGTGCACAAAAAAGTGGTACTGGGAGCTTGTGGAGGGCAGGGCAACACAATCACAGACTTTAATGTATCCATTCTTGTCCCTGTACCAAAGAACTATAAGTCGATTACTGTTGCACTATAAGATGATTACTGTTGTAGTAACGTGGGTGGTCATGAAGGTTTTTTAATCTTGCACACATATACATATATACGTATACATTACATACATAATTATTTATATTTACTACCTATAGCTACCTATACATAATGTGTATAGGTGATACTAAACCCAGTCCTAACCTGAACCTCAGAAACCAAAAATATAATTTTCTCACCCTTTCATTTGTAAATTAATAATTTAGAAAGTATTTTTTCTGAGTTTTTTTTTTTTAGTACTGAACATTTACAAAACACTCACACATCTACAAACATTTTCTATGTCCATACACCCACAAGAAATAAAGTTTAGGAATGTTGATGGCCTTTGTGCAGTGATTGATAGTTGCCTTTCTTCAGCTGTGCTTCTTCCTGCTGTTGTAATTACATTTTGATCATTATTACAAATGACATTTTAGAACAGGCCATTAGTGAGCATGTGCAAGGAGAAAGAGAGGGAGAGGATGCTTTTGTCAATGTTGACAAAACCATGTCTCTTTTTTGGACCAAGCTCTCTCATCTTTAAATACTAATGCAATAATTAGAGTCACGGCAGACAACATGAGTCTGATACTTGTTTTTGAGCTGCTTATGAAAAGTTATGTGCTGCCATTAATAAATTGGTAGCACCTTTCAAAGACGTCAACGAGGGACTGTGAAACATAGTCAATGTCTTCTCATTATTTTTCAATGTCAAAAGGAAATACATAGCATGTAATCAATTACTCAGAGGCTCAAACACATTACCTCCCATTAAACAGAACCACTATGTGAGCCCAGCAAAAAATTATAAGTAACATCCTTCGATGATGAATCACAAAGTAGTCCTACTGGCCACTTTATTAGAAACACCTGTATCTTGTAGGTATAGGATTCGGTGAAAAATACTTTTTTGTGAGGTGGGAAAAGAGGTGTGTTAATGGGGATAAGATTTGAACTCTAAAGCAATAAAGTTTTTACAGTGATTGCGCCAAGCTATTACAAATGGACTTAGTTTATTTGTAACTGGCACACATGAGTCATTTGCAAGAATACTGAAGTATGTCAGAGGCATGCAAATAATGCTTAGAATCTTACACTAAGATTCTTTATTTTCTACAGAGGTTAGTCCTAGTCAGTGTCTAACATTACCTCACCTAACACTAACGCATTTGATCCAACCAAGAAGTTTTATTAGTGTTTTGGAACTATTTTAATTTTAGCAGGTAGGGCAGATTATGGTTCATATTGGACTAACAATTGGGTCAACAATTGAATATAAGTAAAGTTTTTTTATCAACTGTTTTCTTTGTGCCTTGGCTGGGAGGAAACAGTGAACCGAAGTGTTTGATGACAAAAAGGAAGACCATAAACATTTGGAAAAAAAGTGATAAACATGTAAAAAAACAAAAACGTGAGTGAAACCTAAATATGCTTGATAATTATTTGAATAATGACCTCCTCAATGACCAAAATGCATGTCATATTGACATTTCTCGTGAATGTTTTTGTGAAAATTTCAGTAAGGGTTATGCTAGGCAAAGGACTGCTTCACCAACACAGCGAAATAGCACTCATCTGGGTATGTACCTGTGCTTTAAGTCTCTCCACCATCTTGAGCAGGTTCTTGTAAAATAAATGGTTCAGCAAAAAATCAAATTTAGGAATTAAATGAGAAATAAGGAGAATGGTCCAATACCCTAATATGGTCTTATGGGTGTCCCTTTCAGTTGATAAAAAAAGAACTGATAATTTTGTTTAGCAACAAAAGGGTCATGGGAAGTTATTACAAGACTAAACGGTAGACCCGAATAGTAAGTGTTTCTGATCAAATGGAAACTATGCATAGGGACAAAGGCCAGTGAATAGGGTAAACAGTCAACTTCCTGCAGAAAAGCTGCGTATTTAAAGATGTGTGTGTTACTCTTACAGTATGTATGTGACACTGGCGTGTTTTGGTCTGTTTTGTGTGTGTGTGTGATGGATTTAAGTAGCCTTTCACTGACTTGTCTCCCTACTCTGCTTGTGTTTGAGGTGAGCATAATTGAAGATATGTAGGAAAATTTCTCTTTTGATGGACAAAGAGCTCTCTCTCTCTCTCTCTCTCTCTCTCTCTCTCTCTTTCTCTGTCTCTCTCTCTCTGACTCTTTCTCTGTCTTTCTCTCTCTCACCCTCTCTCTGTCTGGCTGTCTTTCTGTCTCTGAACAGAATCATTAATAGGGGTTCAAGCACGCAGTGCTGGAATCTTATTGTAAGTGGGCTGATTTTCAGGGGTCCAAGCACGTAGTGCAGAGGATCCCTATTTTATCTATGTTGGTTTTTTAGGGGTCCAAGCACGAAGTGCAGAGGATCCCTATTGTATCTATGCTGATTTTTATTCTTAGGGGTCCAAGCACGCAGTAACAAGCTATAACACACACTTTTGCATTGAGCCTAAGAAAATTTGAACCGTATGTCCGATTTTCAAAATTCTTTTTGCATATTATTCCTTGGCATCAGCCGAATCAAATGAGACCTTGCCCATTCATTTCTGCCTAATTAGATTTTTTTTGCAAACACCATGGCTGCCATATGCAAATTAAGCTTGTTGAGTTTTGCATACAATGCCTTAAACTGCAATTACTCATAAGCCCTTGGGTCAATGCTTACCAAACTTTGTAAACCCATGCAAGGTATCACTCAACAGCAGTACCCCAATTTCTGTCCATTTTTATCACTGAGTGGCGCTATGACAGGTCACAAAGGGCTTATAGCACGAAATTGCCTCTATCTCTCCAGCCGTGTGGCCAATGAGCTCAAAATTTTGAGTTCTATGCCAGAAGAAGCACATTTTGGAATGTAAGTGACATCACTTGACCGTATTATGAAATACAGGTCGATATCAGCCAAAGGGGCGCCAAAAATTTCTACATGGCAAAAATCATGGTTATCCTAGGCCGACGAGTCTCAAACTTTTGGACTTTTCTGAACAGCATGGCCAAGACCTGCGAGTACATTCACATGAATGTGATGCAATTTACCCTAATGGGTCCAAATTGCTAACACTGGGTCTGATCTGCACCAACTTTGGTATAGATGTATAATGTGGAACTGCAAGGATGTGTGCAAAATTTCATTGACATCGGCCATTGGGGGACGCTATAGTAGATAAAGCATTTATTGCTATATTTTGTCCATGGCCTGTACACTTCAAACCAGTCTAACTCATGATTCGTTCACGGTGAAAGAGTGACACTTGCATAAAATGGTCAGTCTGCTAATTGTTAAACTTTGATACACCACAACTTGTGGTTTTCGTGACATCACTCTGATTCATGCATAAACTGAAATACACTTTAATTATGGAATTTCTGAAACGGTGCATCCCGATTGCAGAAAAATTAGTAAAAGGCTTCCACATTTGTGTCTTTCAACATCTTGTAAATTTTGTATCGTTTAGCCAAAGAATGGTTAAATGGTAGGCCAAAATGCATGTATGATAATTACACACAGGAAGCAATTGAACAATACTTTTGGGATTTCAAGGCACATATGTCTCAAAATGAACATGTGTATATATTGTCATCATCAGAATAAGCCTGCCATATTTCTTAAGTTTTGCTCTTTTTTGCCAAAAATAGACATTTCAAGCCATATTTGTGGCTATTGCTAATGGGTGTAACTTGTGATATCATACCATTGAAACTAAGTGTCTTCTTAGAGCTAATTAATTGCTGCTAGTTTTAATTTGTTGTACCATCTCCTCAGTCAATTTCTGCAAATACCAAAAACATATTAAATATTGTTTCTGTGCAGCAATAACTCAGTGTTGCGGTTTGGAGGACTGGGCGCAAACGGCTTGGACCCCGCTCATTGACGTTCACGGCTATATTTTATTTTTGTGTTTTGTTTAATGTGTTGGAAATCGGCCTGTCTACCTCTATCTTCCTTTTTTTATCACCTGTCAGCAGTCTCCTAACCAAAACAAACCTGAAAGACAGGATCTGTTGGCAAATACTTTTGGCATTTCTGTTGCTAATTGTGGAGGCTTGTGGTGTGTAATTATCACAAGTTACTCTGGATGTGTGGCTTGTACTTTGAACACCACCCACCCCACAAGAGTGCCCATATGAGGTACATTCAAATAAAAGCATTTTTTTTAGCCGGTAATTCTAATTCACCTCCAACGTTCATTAAAGTTTCTCTCTGTGTCTTCACACAATACGTTGTGTCCTCTCCTCTTCCCCTCTGTCTTTTGTTAATTGAAGTTGGGGTGAAAAAGTTTAAATCTGTATTTAAGTGGGCCATGGTGATGTGAGCAGCTGAAGAAGAGAGAGGGGGGAAGAAGATGAAGAATGGCTGCATTTTGAAGTTTCCTTATCTATATCCTCTTTGATTCATAGCTATAATAATCCTAATGCCGGCATTATGAACTCAAAGCAGAAAGATCATGGCCAGACCTTAACAAAGCTGTGTGTGTGTGTGTGTATACATAACGTCTATATGTATTTATATATATATATATATATATATATATATATATATATCTATATTGTGTGTGTGTGTGTGTGTGTGTGTGTGTGTGTGTGTGTGTGCA
>JBBIGA010078590.1:0-11737 GCA_037576975.1 Alestes dentex | reverse complement strand
TGCTTTAATGCTGATTAAGATTAACAGTAAATGAAGGGTAAGAATGCAGGTGGGAATGTGGCGTCCCACAGGCGTGGCTGAGCTCAGGCTGCGTGGGGATGCTGAGGTTAGTCCAGACTGCGTGATGTTTGTCTCTGTAAGCGATTCTGTGAGCATGCTCTGTTTTGACATGTCCGTGTGAGTGTTGATGTACCCCGTGTTTCACCCCGGCCCCCTGCTGCTCTGCCTGTCTGTCCACTTGCTCTCCCTTCCCCTCCTCCAATGAGCCCCCACCAGGCCAGTTTAACTCTCCTCCTCTTCTCGGCCTGGGCATGTCTCTCCTCTTTCCTTCAATTGGTGATACACGCCCTGGCCACTTTATCAGAAACCCCCTCCCTTGTGTCTCCACTCTGGTAATGGACAGTTATGGCACTTTTCCACCCGGCACTAGGAACCGTACCGTACCGTGAACAAACTCTCCAATAAAGAGACCCAAACCCGAGCCGAACCCGAGCTGCTCGACGGCAGGGCTAAAAGTGGGCAACAGACTGACTTTACATTTTACTGCCCTTGCAGAAAAACAAAAACAACGGAGACACAAACTAACAACTGGGGAGTCGATGAAGTACAAGCTCGACTGTCTGTCAGGGCGGAAGATACATTTCAGAGGGAGTTTTATATGACACTAACAAATTTATCTTTTACACTGTGAGAAACGCAAAGGTGATCCAGGACATCACTAAAGAGTAAGCTGGGTTAGGTATTCGGTGCAAAAAAAAGTTGCAAACAAGATTATAAATAATCGAAGACCACAATAACAAAAGCGGCTCTGACAGAAAACCTTTCCAGCGGTTCGACTCTGTGGACGTGGTTTTGGGACGACTGGCTATACACTGTGGAGAGAATTGAGTCAGAAACTCCGTTACCAGACTGAGATACACTGGAACATCAAATTTCTGTACCACCGCAGTACGATTTAGGTACAGCATGGTTCCTGTGGAAAAGAGGTGATCTCATAAAGTGGCCAGTGAGTGAAAGCACAAGGCAGGTGTTTCTAATAGAGTGGACCGTGTATGTTTACACAGAAACATGCACTCACAGACCTACACAAGCAAAAAAAAAAAATGCAGGTGATCTTATAGATCATTGCACTCTTTCAGGTCCAACAGAAATACACACACATGCCCACACATTAATATACGTACATATAGTTCTCAAAAACATTGAAGCTGGATTGAAGACATGGAGTGAGTGAGCTCTGAGTGCGTCACAAACCTGCTAATGAGAGACACACACTCTCAGGCATTCACACCAACAGCATGCCGAGACATTTATTTTTGAGACTATGAAAGATCAGGCAAGGACAACATCCTCTCTGACGTTTTTATACTGGTTTTATAAAAAGGAGAAGAGAAGAGAAGAGAAGAGAAGAGAAGAAGAGGTAAGACCAGAGGAGAAAAGAAAAGAGGAGAAGAGAAGAGTACAGAAGAGGAGAGGAGAGGAGGGGAGAGGAGAGCGGAGAAGTGTACAGAAAAGAGGAGAAGAGAATAGGAGAGAAGAGAAGAGAAAAGAAGAGAAGGGAAGAGAAAAAAGGAGAAAAGAAGATAAGAGAGTAGAAGAGAAGAGATGAAGGGGTAATAGCAGAGGAGAAGAGAAAAGAAAAGAGAAGAGGAGACAAGAGAGGAGAAGAGAAGAGGTGAAGGGGTATAGCAGAGGAGAAAAGAAAAGAAAAGAGAAGAGGACAGAAGAGAGGAAAGAGAAGAGAAGAGAAGAGAAGAGAAGAGCAGAGCAGAGCAGAGAGGAGAAGAGAAGAGCAGAGCAGAGAAGAGAAGAGAAGAGAGGAGAAGAGAAGAGGAGGTTATTTGTGGATGCTCTGACGTCTGAGCCAGACCTAAAAAGTGAGCCCAGATTAGAGCCTGGAGAAGGGAAGGCGGAGAAGATCTGGGCCGCTGCTCCACACTGACCTTCAGCTGCTGCCTCTGCCATCTCCAGCCTCACTTTCATGCTTATTGAGCATCAGCACAATCTGCTGATTTTTTTCCAGCAATATGGTGTTTTTCTAAACGACACAAATGACAGGCCAGCAGGGCTCTGATTCATTTTCCACTCAATGAAACTTCCCAAGACTAAAATATATAAACACAAGAATAAAATATATAATAATATTATCGGCATCAAGAGGTAGACAATCTACTCTATTCTGTGCCACAGGTATAATATCGCTGTCATGCATATATAGACATATAGATAGATAGATAGATAGAGAGATAGATAGATAGATAGATAGAGAGATAGAGAGATAGAGAGATAGATAGATAGATAGATAGATAGATAGATAGATAGATAGATAGATAGATAGGAGAGAGAGACAGACAGACAGATATAGATAAAAATGCCAGTTTATACAATTAATAGTCTTATAATAAAATCTTGACATCAATAGATGTCTTATAATAAAATCTTGTATTACATAAATACAATGTAAAGACCTCTTGTTAAGTTACCAGTTTAATGATACAAAATCTTTATACAAAATCTTTATATGTAAAATTACCTACATTTGCAGTTTAAGTAGCTAAACATACACAAATACCCCATTAAACTGTTGTCCAACAGGCTGATTTAGGGTTCAGACAGAATTTAAAGCCACAGGACAGCTGGAGTCTTAGGAGGGTCAAAGGAGCCCCTAAAATCCTCCCTACAATCCTTCAGTCCACTACAAAAACACAGAAACTCCACACAGCACCCCCCCAGCCCCCAGATCAGCAAATCATCTGAACACACACCCAGCTGTCTCAGCAGATGGCCGACGCGGGCCTGAACGCGGCCCAAACACACATATGTGCACATGCAGCGATCGATAAGTGTGTGGAGCCCAGGTGACCGGGCACGGCCCACGGAAAGTGACCCCAAAAAGAGAGGAAGAAAGGAAATGCGGGCTAAAATAAAAACAAAGAAGAAGAAGAGAGAATGAAGAAGCAGTCGACCTCATCACAGCACTGAGGGGGACATTCCTGAACTAAACTCCGGAACACATACACACTTCTTCAGGGGCCCGACTTCTATGAACACTTTGTGTCTAATACCGGTTTTAAAGGTGTAAAAATGTTGATTTTATCACACATTATACATTTATATTTAGATTAAAATTTTTACTGTCAAAAAGTTTTTTCGGTTAAGCAGTGTTTTGCTGACTGATATGACTAAGCTCTCAGATGTCATATTGGAACTAAATATTAACATTATAAATAAATAAAATGTCTCGGTGGTTTTGGGTCGAACCGCTCAGAATTCACTTCAGTTTCTGTTAAATTATCTCTTATTTTTCATATTTTTCATCAGTTCTCTTCAAAATAAAGGCTTTTTTTGTATTATAATAAATATCTAATGCTAAAGGGGCGATGTTCAATGCTTTCGCTTTACTGGTGATCCTGGAAAAAAATATTTATTTACAGACTATTGTCACATCACGATGCCAAGGGAAGAAAGGAAAAGCAGGCTAAAATAAAAACAATGAAGAAGAAGAGAGAACGAAGAAGCAGTCGACCTCATCACAGCACATGACAATTATACTCAAAAAATTCCTGAATATCAGCTGATATTTTTAGCCGACATGTTTATCAGATTGCCTCTCATTTGCATATAACACAGTATAAATGGATACAATGTCACTGGTGATACTAAACCTTTCATCTCCATTTTATACCATTTTTTAAAAACTTTTTCACATAACTGAGCTTTACATTTGTTGAGCTTTTTTAGCTTCACAATCTATGGAAATATAACGATGAATAGACTAAATGAAGAAACGGTCAAAAATTGACTGAGATAAAATATTTTTACGTTGATGTCTCCAGTACAGTTCCCATTTTGGAGATTTTGCTCAGACCGCAATAACATGTTTATAATAATACAAGCACAATGTAATATCCCATCTAGGCAAAAATGGTTCTATATAAGATTAAAAAGGTTCTTTGACTTGTAACAATGGCAGAAACTGTTTTGGTGCTATTTAAAAAACTTTAACCAGAACTGTTTCTAAACTGAAATGGTTTGAGCGTTCACAGTTCTATACAGAACCACTGCCTTTACTAAATAACCCATGAAGAACTATGTTTTAGGGTCTATAGGTTTACTGTACAATTTAATTCAGATGGGTGAAGACAGAGTGAAATTTTAGAGTTCAGTCAAGTGCACAAAGCTTAACGAAGGTGAGTTCAGTCCAAAGACTGAAGAAAACACATCAAAGTATGAAACTCTTAACTTAAATGAACTCATGGTAGATACTTTGTGCATCGATTCATAATTTATTTCCAGTGGAAATGCTGGAAATAGTTGCTTCATCATGAAGTCCCTGAAGAGAGTCCCAGTCGTGCCTGATGTTTTGGAGTTGCTCGAGGTTCTGTCTGACAGAACTTTCAGAGTAAAATGTGAGATGGCGAATAATCAAGAAGAGGATAGAGGAGAGGAGAAGAGAAGAGAAGAGAAGAAAGAAGAAGAGAGGAGAAGAGAAGAAAGAAGAAGAGAGGAGAAGAGAAGAGAAGAAAAAAGATGAAAGAAGAGGAGAGGAGAAGAGAAGAAAAATTAGAAGAGAAGAGATTAGAAGAAAAGAAAAGAGCAGAGAAGAGAAGATGAGAAGAGAAGAGAAAAGGAGAGGAGAAGAGAAGAGAGAAGAGGAGAAGAAAAGAGAAGAGAAGAAAAGAGAAGAGAAAAGGTGAAATGAGAGGAGCAGAATAATCAAGAAGAGGATAGAGGAGAAGAGAAGAGCCAAAAGGAGAAGACAGTGAAATGAGAGATGCAGAATAATCTAATTGTGCAGGCAGAACTCTAATAGCTGTCCTAAATTCTCAAGTTCTGAACGAGACTCGTTATGTAATCAGACAGTAACCCAGAACGCCTGTGTCCTCTAAAGTGGGGTAACAGAGGCAGAGACAGTGAGAGTTTTGGAGAATAAACCGATCCACCCAAGATGAAAAGAGAACATAAGAAGAGAAGAGACAAGGAGTACAGATCAGTAGATAAGGGAACAAGATAAAGTAAACAAGGAGAAAGACAAGAAGAGAAAGAAGAGACAAGAAGAGAAGAGAAGAGAAGAGAAGAGACAAGAAGAGTAGAGAAGAGAAGAGAAGAGAAGGGGTGGCAGGAGCCTAGTGGGTAAAACACTTGTCTGCATGGGCACAGATGGGGGGGTGGGGGGGTTAATGTGTCCCCCCTGTCCTCAGTCAGACCTCCCCCACTGACAGGGCAAAAAAACAAAAACAAAACATCTATTGGCCGTTGTAAGTTACCGACTTGCTCTCAATTATACTGTAACAGTTATGAGAATTAGCTGAAACCGATCCCGAAGAGACACAGTCATGAATAAGGGAGACCTCAGTTTATTGAGATCACACTCGAACTGAGATTGGGAAGCCACTGGCAAGAGCAGGAGGTTACTAACAGTGATAAGCTTCTCACTAACGGTAGGCATCCAACATAACAGCAGAAACAGTAAAACCTCTTTTAAAGGGTAGAATGAACTGCCCCCTTATTACTAATTATTGTTTAAACTGGCAATTAACAACAACAGTAAATAGGACCCCCTTTTTCCACAGATTCAGATCCCCAAACATGCTACAATACTAAGGCACTTATACTCGGCAGCGCCACCTGTGGCGTGGAGATAATAAAAAAGGAACCCATTCCCCCCCGCATTAAAAATGCTATCTGCACCCCTGCTTGCCTGTGAACACGATGACCACAAAGTTGCAGGTTCGAAACCCCCAGCTTTCTACCACTGTGTCCTTGAGCAAGACACTTAACCCTCAGTGTCTCCAGGGGGACTGCCCCTGTAACTAATGACTGTAAGTCTCTGGATAAGGGTGGCTGTTAATGTAAGAGGAGAGACTTCAACACATTTAAACTGAGGAGAACTAAGGTTTCATGACGGCCACATGCTTCTGCACTTCAGTCCACGTTTATAGAGTACAGAGAGTCATGTGGTGTCAGAAACCACATGAGCTATTAGAGGTTACCAAACACCTCTGCAAGTGTGTGATGTTTTTGAGAGCCACATGAGCCTCGTAGCTCCAGCGCTCGTAAACCTCAGGCCCGTTTGCGGACCCATCGCTTTGAGTGAGGAGCGAAAGCTGTCCGTCCTCCGCCCGTTCTTCTCTGCTCTTCAGAACTCTGAGGACAACTGCTGCACGCGCGTGTGTCATCTGACCTCCAGCCCTGCCCCCGCGCCCCCCAACACACACACACACACACACACATACACACACACACGCTCGTGCACACACTTTCACAGTCCCTTCCTGCCGTCCTCTATTGATGATGAGGTGCAGGGGTCACGACCCCAGCCATTCACCCACAGATGGTAGCACAATAGGTCAGACTGAGACGTGAAGGAGCAGTGATTATACACCCACACACACACACACACACACACACACGCACGCACACACTAACTTCCGAACACCCTACAGCTGCCGTGTACACACACACACACACACACACACACACACACACACACACACACACACACTGGTTGCCGTCTGCCACAGGGCTTAACTATGAGAGACTGTCTAAAGACAAGATATACCACTACATGCATGAGTGTGTGTGTGTGTGTGTGTGTGTGTGTGTGTGTGTGTGTGCGTGTGTGCGTGTGTATACCTAAGATGTGGTTTTCAAAAAAAACAATCAACATAAACAAGTTATTAAAAATATTATGGAACACTTACTACTAATTAAGGTCTAAGTTAAGTGAAGTCCAAATTAGCTCTTAAATGGTTTAATCATTGCATCATTCCTGAATTAATACATAATTGGAGGATTATAATATTCAAATCACTAACAATTTTTAGGTGTAAAAATGCATTATAAACACTTAAAATCATGTCATGCAAATTACTCAGCATGAAATAACCATCTAAATTCCCTTCTTATCAGCGTATAACTGTTATTAATTTGGTTTTTACAGCTTTTATGGGCTGTTATGAGACTTCTGGAATACCATTAAAGCTAATATGAGTTTAAAGGGCT
This sequence comes from Alestes dentex, assembly GCA_037576975.1. NCBI lineage: Eukaryota > Metazoa > Chordata > Actinopteri > Characiformes > Alestidae > Alestes > Alestes dentex. The sequence continues at coordinate 4,732 of JBBIGA010078590.1, read as the reverse complement.
CGTAACCGTACAGGTCAAAGTATTAAACCATCTAATTGGGGCAACAAATAACAAATAAGTGTTGCTATTGTCACCGCAATAGTTTATAGTTTTTGTTCGTTTATTTTATTTTCTCTCCAAATTAGTCATTTCCAATTCAACCTACTAGCTAGTATTCCTCCAATTACATGACACCACCAACACTGGGAGGGTGGAGGTGTGTCATTAGAAGCTCTACTGCATGGAGTAGAACACTAATCTCTAATTCTGTTACATCAGATACAGGCTGAAGGCTGAGTGATGGGGGTCATCCTACCCACCCAGAGAAAACAAGGATAATTATGCTCTTCTGGAGCCCCACTTACGGATGGCTGGGGCATCACAGGGTTTGATGATAAAGGTCAAAATTTGCATCACTTTGGAGCCCATAACAGTTTATAGCAATCATAAAAATGTCTTCATGCACTAAGACATCATCTTACTTTTTGTTATGACACTTTTATTCATCATACATCTAACCTTTTTCACATCATCTTACTTTATTATATCACTCTACTTTTCATTATGCCACCATCTTTACTGGTGACATCAGATTACTTTATTTATTATCACAGCATCAAACCTTTTCATTCTGATTTCATCTTTATTTATTATGGCAACATTTCACTATTAATTATGGCAGCGTCTTACTTTATTCATTGTGACGTCATCTTACTTTATTCATGTTATCTTTATTCATAGACATTATCTTTTCATTACGTGACTTTTATTCATCTTGGTATCATCATTTTTTCATTATGGCATCATCTTCTGTTATTTACTTTAATTTACTTTTTATTTTGTTGATTTTTTTTTATGTTCTCCTAATGTTCTCCTGTCGATGCGTTTGTGTTTTGTTTGTGCATCAGAAACTATTTTGGAGATCACAACAAACACACACACACACACACACACACACACACACACACACACACACACCAAATCACAATACACCACAATATTTTGAACACTCGAAATAGTCTTTATCGCTCTGTAAACTCAGTAAAAGTCTGTCTCGGAAAAGTCCTGGATTTCCCGTCTTTTGGGGATAAACTAAGTCTGTTCGGCTCCAGGGATTAAAGTCTAAAACTGCTGCCTTATCCCAGTCTGTAACAAACTAATCATCCTAATACACACCTAAAGCCCCTCCTGTCCGGCTCATGTAGTGCAAGCTTATTTATCTAAGACTAATTAATTAAACTTAATTATAGCTGAGCTTCAAACAAGCCTCCGTTTAACAAATACACCAAGGTTTGTAAAGTGGCATTTAAAATAATATTCTCTGTGCATTTCTCTTCATAATAGTAGCATAACTTTTTTACCACGTTAATGATGAAACACATGAAAAGCATGCATTATTTTATGATTTTCTTCATAATAATAATAATTAATTATAACTGTGTAAATTTTGTTGCCATGTGGTAACTGCATGCAAAAATGCAATAATCATCTGCATGTCTTTAATGTGGACAATGAAAGTAAACCAATACGCTGCCACAGGACAGCCATGTTCATCATCCAGGCGAGAAAAATCAAATATGTTGTAGGAATATAGAAAGGAATATGAAAATAATACTGGTAAAATCATGAACTTGGTTACAACCATTAACTTGATTAAATGAATGAATGAACAAACAAACAAACAAACAAATAATGATCAGTAATGACTGGCCTTTCACAAATTGGAATTATACAGGTTTGCATGTGAATATTGAACCAGGAGAGGTGCAGTACCACTTTTTGATCTCCGATACTGATATGGCAACCTTGAGGATCTGCTGATACAATACCAATTCAATGCTGTTTCTTCTGAAATGTCTCCCTGATTCCTCTAGGGGGCGCTGTGTAAGTTATAAAACTCCAGTTTCTACACTCATGCAGTGTCCAGTGTGTCCATTCTGGAGTTCTGCACTCATGTCTGAGTCTCCATTGTCTCTGTGTTGGATGTGTTCTACACTGTTTGTGCAGGAGTCTGTATTTTAGCTGATGCAGGAGTCAGGATTCAGCTGATCCTGTAGGTTTTCTATGGGATTCAGGTCTGGAGAAAGTGTAGGCCGCTCCATTCGAGGTACCCCAGTCTCATTTTATTGCATTTACGGGGGACCTCGAGTTACAAAAGTCTTGACAGACGACGTTTTGGGTTTACAACGCTCACTCCCACACCCACTCGGCTTACACCGCTAGCCTCATACTTACGGACTTCATGGGCAAACTAGTTTGGTTGCACGCGGTGGAAGAATACGCGGTAACAGTGTATGAGTGACATACCACCCCTTTACTAAGGAACTTTCACTGGCTCCCTGTGGCCGCCTGCATTAAGTTCAAATCCTTAACACTTGCTTTCAAGGCCAATAATGGACTTGCACCCCCATACATATCAGCACTGATCAAACAGCATCACTTCTCGTCCTCTCAGGGCTTCAAGCATGGCTGGTCTTGAGCCTCCGCTGCTCAAAAGAAGAGGAAGACCTGCGTCAGGACTCTCCTCAGTCTTGGCCCCCCAGTGGTGGAAAGAACTCCCTTTTCTGATCAGATCTGTCCCTCGCTGTCTTCAAGTGTCGTCTAAAGACTGACCTCTAAAAGGAGCACCTTGGTGACTATCTATGCCTCTTGTTTCTGCTTATGTATTTCTTCTTCCCCATATTTATTTTAAAATGCTTTCCTTACTTTTGCCTTAACCTCTGACTTTTCTTTGACAGGAACTGTTTAGGTGTAACGTAGCCTGTAGTAACTTGGTTGAATAGTGGATGTTGATTTAATTTTAGCTTTACAGGTCTGAAGAACAGACGTGGACTTGAGCACTGGTGTACGTCGCTCTGGATAAGAGCATTAGCTAAATGCCGTAAATGTAAATGTAAATGAGGGAGTTTTCCTTTTCCTTTTATGACTTTACAGCTGTGTTAGGATCGGTAAGTGACTCAGGCTAGGGTGTGTTTCGACTTACACCAAAATTCAGGAATTCGTTACTGTCGAAGGAACAGATTTGTCACATAAATAAAGTTCTTTCTTATTTTATATTTTACCATTCCAGTGATGGATATGAAAGGGCAGTTTTGGGTGTGTCCTTCAGATGATATGTGAGATCCATTTGGCTCGGAGTAAAAAAAATGGCAACTTTGTTTATCGATGACAACGTGGCATTTTTGATCCCTTTACTGGAAGCTAAGACTGTGAATGGACTCACCGTGTAAAGTGGTCACACAGTGTCCCCACCAGCTCCCCAACGCGGTCCTGATTCGGCCCCAGCTGACCCCTCTGTAGATACACCAACACATCATCCTGGGACACAGTGTGTAGCGCCACCATCTGATCGGTTCCACTCATTACACTCAAACTGGTTACCTAGGGCAACAAAAACAGGGTTAAACACACTCTATATATCTCCTCCTCCGGTATTTCTTCTCAAATCAACACCATTAACCACACAGTTTGGCCCCTCTTTGAGGCAGCAACAACCTCTACTATTTTCTGAAGGTTTTGAAACATTGCTGTGAGGATCGTTTTGCACCTATGAGAGCATAAGTGAGGTCAGGTACAGATGCTGGAAGATGTTCTGGATCACAAACGCCACCCCAACTCATCCCAAAGGTACCGAGTCGAGCTCTGTCATATCAGAGAATGCAACCCCACTGCTCCACAGCCCAATCCCAGGGGCCTTATGCCCCTCTTGCTGACTCTTGGTGACCGTCGGCTCATGTGCAACCGCTATTGAAGATCCCATCAAAGTTACAGATCTCCATACTGGAAGTTCTGGGCCTATGCTGGTGCCCTCTATTAGAAAAATGAAAGGACTTTTATTTTCCAAACCTGCATAAGTAGTCAAAATATGAATATTGAACATTAAGCTTCAAAACATCACCAGACACTCCAGCTGACTAAAACAATCAAAGACACCCAACATGGTGGTAGTAGCCTAGTGGGTAAAACACTTGTCTGTGAACCTGATGACCACAAAGTCGCAGGCAGCAGGTCTGTGTGGATACTTTTGAACATCATTATATCATTAACCATTCAAATGATGGTACACTACAGTTGAAGACGGACAGATCTTTAAATGGTCCTACAATGACTGAGAAAAGCCTAGAACACTCAGAATCACTCAAATCGCAAGGCAAACAACTCAAGGCAAGATTTAAGAAGTTTCAAGATAGGCCATCCATCTGCCCTTGAGAGATTAACTAAAAATAGAAAATAGAATTGTTTATAGAAATTAGAAATTATACACTATCATTAGAAATTATAACTCCTTACTAGAAAAATACTTTGTGGCATTTGCGTAGTAATGGCTTTCTTCTGGCCTCCTTATTGTGCATCTTGAAACAGCCCCACCACATGTTTTCAGAGAGTCCTGTATTTCACCTGAAGTTATTTGTGGGTTTTTCTTTGCACCTCAAACAATTTTCCTGGCAGTTGTGGTTGAAATTTTACTTGGTCTACCTGACCATGGTTTGGTCTGAACAGAATCCCTAACTTTCCACTTCTTAATTAGAGTTTGAACGCTGTTGATTGGCATTCTCAATTCCTTTGATAATTTCTTATATCCCTTTCCTGTTTTATAGAGTGGAATTACCTTTTCCCACAGATCCTTTGACAATTATTTTGCTTTCCCCATGACTTAGAATCCAAAAAACGTCAGTACAGCACTGGATGAAAGATGCAAGGGTCTGTCAGGAGTCCAGAAACTCACTGACCTTTTATACACACCCACTAATTA